>BMAV01010096.1:1450-25940 GCA_019973955.1 Trichonephila inaurata madagascariensis | reverse complement strand
TATTCAACTACCAAATTTGAAATTTTAACTAAATATTACAAGCAGAAAAACAAGTACAAGTCTTACGTCAGTTTCGAATTCAACGGAGATCACGTGATTGTATTTCTCATGTGACCGTCATGAATTCAATTAGCAATGTTTTCATAAAAGGGGTATCGTATTAAGTTCTCTCTCAACATTATCATGCTAAGTAACATAACGTAACTCGTTTTGACAACTAAGCCTAGTAACCTTAAATAAAACTTTTTGATATTAATAATAATAAAATATTCAATTTTTTTTGTTCAAAGTACACTCACAGATAGGCTTATGGCGAAAGAGAACCCCGAGATCGCGCGTAGGATCAGAACCAACAACACAACCGTGACACTTTATTCAGTTTGAATAAAATATCAAAAATTATTATACACTTGGAGCTAATTTCCTAAACGAATCCCGACAAAATATATATTATAATAAGATTATCTTGTTATCTTTAATGGAAATCTCTCTTCTCTCAGCTAAACTTGAATGTGTATGCATCACTATTATTTTCAAGTGGGTTTACTCAGAACCTTCTACCAAGTCAATCTCACTTCTAGACCCTTAATGGTTTCAGAAACGTCAGAATGGATTTGCTAACATCCACTGACGTTTCGTGGAAACGTCTGGTAATCCTTGGTTATCCTTCCAGTTATTCACTACAGTTATGGTTAAATGGTAATACTTATTTTTTTTGGATCCTTTACAATGTTCAAGATGTCAGGCCTCTTGACAATTCAATGTTCTCGTTTTTTAAAAAAGTCTTAAAATAGCCCAAAGGTTAGTTAAGGTATGCAACTACTTGCGGCAAACTTCTTTTTTAAAAAAATACAGATATGGAGATTTTTTTGTGGCTTTTAGTATATTTTTAGAAAGTTAGAAAGAGAGTAGTATTTAGTACATTTTACGAAAAATATGCTAAAAGTAGGAGGAGAAAAAGAAATTATTATTTTTAAAATGGGTAAAAATTTACAAAAATTACATAAACGGGGCGCGTTTTGTACAAAACGTTTACGAACAAATTTTCAATTTTGATGAGTTGCTTTGCCGTTCATTTTTGAAATGACCTTCTGGATAAGATATTTTAACTTTTACAAAAACTAGAGCACTTTATATCTCAGTTGTTATATGAAATTGCTTAAAAAAGCAGTGATTATATTTACATAATGGACTGTAAATTTTGTAATAAAAAAGTGATTGATAAATATGAAGGAATAAAACACTTCTATTACACAAAACACCCACAAAAAATTTCAGTTAATTACCTTCAAAATTCTTTGAGCAATAGTTGTCCCCATTTAAGCATTAAAAAAAATTTAAAAAAACACCACATATCAAGTAAAACGCATATTAAAGTACGGAATCTTGCTTAAGGCAGTGTCACCTGCTTTTACTAAAACACTTGTAGTTTTTGTTCTAACGAACGAAAAATAATAAACTTAGGATTTTTATAAAGCTAATAAGATGGCCTATAAAATAAAATCATAAAAAAATTTGTTAATTCTTGGCAAAATTAACAATTTTAGGGTATTCGGATACCTTGCACATAACCCTCTTACTCTCACACTGGCTTACTATACAGCAAAATACTATTTTCTTCATTGTACATAAAATCTAAAGTCTGTAGGCGCGCACACACGCAGTTTTGAGTAATTTTAAATATAAGATCTTAATACACACATTAGGGAATTTTATAAAATTTTTTGGAGTATTAAATAAAAAAATAAATATTTACTGTAGACGTGAAAAGTATATTTGATTCAAATGGGAAAGATAAAGAATTATGTATGATAAAATAGAAAAAAAAAAAAAAAAAAAAAACACGAGTATGCAGTGAAATTGAATAAAAGTTTCGTATAGTAACAAAAATATAAGTATTTTTACCTTCCCGGGTAATGTAAATGATGTAAAATGCGCAGCTCTCCGGTCAACGTCAAGTAGGACAGTAACCGAACCTTCAGAATGAAATATATTCATGTCATTATATCTGCCAGTGTGGAAAGTTTTTTTTCGTAGTCGCAAAGAATGTCAGGTCACCGCTAATGGAAGTAAATCTAGCAGATAGACAATTTTACGAGAGATATGGCGATTGGACTGAGAAGGGCATATAGGTTCATACATCATATCTCAGCTGATATCCACCTAGATATGTTCAGGGTGTACAGACTGAGGCAAAGAGGATTGGTACAAGGAATATTATGGTAGTGTGACTAAAGCGACGACAGCACACTTAGATCGACACACCCATCAACAAGCGGTGGCAGTCCCACGAGAGGTTTCTGTGGCCAGGGACGTCTTAAGACTTCTTTAGGCCCTGGGACTCTACTCAAAAATAGGCCCTGGGCCCCTTCATAGATGTAGGCCTCACTTATGACCCTTAAAAGTAGACATAATATAGCATGCGTTGTCAAAAGCTTGTATAAACAACACACGAAACAATTATACGTGCAGGACTTACAAACACACAAACTGGCAGGATTGACTGTATCTATTTGACTGAATGAGTAATGATGGTGTATGATGATAGGCCTAGGCCTATATATTTACCCTGATCATCACTTGTGGCTAGTTGACATATCGTCTGAAATTCTAAGTTTTTCGGAGAATACAACCGGAAATAACATTTGACCGTTGACATAATTCGAATCGTGATCTTATTAAGGCTTAGTCGAGAACAAGATAAGGCTCCCTAATGCAGACAAGGCCCTGGGACCGCAGCCAGTTGGCCTAAAGACCCAGTTGTCCCTGTGTGCCGCCACTTTGCATCATGTGCAGGATATCTTTGAAGTTTCCATATCGACCAGAATCATTACTGTCAATTGATTGTTAGTAGCTCACACTCACAACGTCCGTTAAAAAGACTGTCATTGTATCCAAAGCACGGACAAACCCGCTTACAATGGTACCGGGCTAGAGTGGTGGGAACTATGGAATGACGCAGGGTTGTATTTTCAAACGAGTCACCCTTTTGTTTAACCAATAATAGCCGTCTTATACGTGTGTGAGGTTGATGTGGTGACAGGTTCAATCTGGCCGTACTTGTGGAATAGCTTACCACGCAACGGTGTGGCTTCATGGTTTTGGGGCGCGATCGTGTTTGATTGCAGGTCACATCTGATTCGTATTTAGGGCACTGGAGGTTCCAGCGATACGTGGGTGATGTGTTGTTGCTAGTGACTCGCTTTTTTTCGGAGGAGGGGGGGGGGAGGAAGGAGGGTGAATGCCCAATGTCCTTTATCAGCAGGACAACACCCAACCACACACTACATACATCATTCAACGTAATTTTCAAGATGTACAATTGTTTTATTGGCTATCATCCACAAGAACGTAATTGGACGCCATTTGTATACTGCGTCATCACCACGTGCAGAAGCGGAACTGTAGCAAATGGCTCACATGGAAGGGAGAGCCATTCCTCAGGGCACCATCTGTACTCTCATAAATTCTGTATCCAGACGTATTGCTCTGTTTTTTGTCATACATGGTCCATCCAAAAATTTACTAATTCGACATTGTTCTTGCTTTGTATTACGAGAATAATTTCAAAATTAACATCGCTTATTTTTAATTGTGTTGCGTTTCTAATGTCCCGTAGTGTGTATCGATATTGGCTGTCTATTTTATCTCTGTATTTAATCCACATAAACTGCATTTATCTAATTTAAAATTTATGTTTTATTCATAAAATGGTACATTAATCTGGTATATTTTGATCTATCAACATTCAGATCCATTTTTAAATCGTTATATTTAACTTAAATAATTATTATGCCTTAATATTTAATATTAATTCACTGAAAAATACCCATTGTTTACGGTGTAAAAAAATATATCCCTTTACATGTATTTACAAATTAAAATTGTTGAAAAGGTGATAGAAGAATTTATATTAAAAAAAAGTGTAATGACTTATAAAAATACATAAAAACGAATGCAGTTGAAAATTTTATTATCCATAACTATTATTTTATGCTGAAAAATAATTATTTTTGAACACATAGGAGTTGAATATGACACTGATATTTTGTTTCAGTTTTTAAATGTTTTAACCAATGAATTGAATCTTTTCTTAAAAATATTTTTCACTTTTACCAGATGATAATTGGTTGAATGAAAAAGAATTTGATGAAAATATTTTTCACATTTAATTGCTTCACAAATATTTCTCCCAAAAACTAAGCACTTCCAATTCTTTTTGCTCTCAACAATTTTCTTACCTAAGCGATATTTTTACTGTCTTCATCTATAATTCTGAGCTCAAGAAATTCCTCCACACAAGTGATACTTCTTTTCCATTTGTAAACCTCTCTTGAAGAGATGCTTCTGTACTAAATAACTAATCAAGAACACAAGAAGTGGTAATCTTCCTGCTTGAAACAAAAAAATTTCCATCATGCAGCATCCGTTCTTGTTACGCGGAATGTCACTTTCTCCTTGTGTTCGAGGCTTCGGATCCCTGTGTCGAGGCTACTTCAAATTTAATAACACCGAAGCATAATTCGATTTTATTCGTCAAACCGCAGTTCGTAATACGTCTCGACGGTCTACATTAAGCCTCTTTTCGCCCCTTCGAAACAAATTTCTTTGTTTTTTTCTCCTTGTTGGAAGTGCAAATAATTAAATAGGCCCAGGGGCGATTCTCGACATTTCGTGGGTGCAAGCGATTTAATGCTGAGTGTTTAGAGTTTTCGCATCCTAAGGGACCGATTATGCCTTTGAAAATGTTTAGTTACAGACCTATGCGATTTTTATGTCTGTATATAATAATTCATAGTATTTAGTGTTAAGTCTAAAATTTCAGAATTTTGTTTTAAATTATTTAAATATGACGTTTCGATCTTTGATATCAATGCAATATCTGAAGTTCAATAATTAATAAACTATTTTTATATACTTAGAGTCATTTCCAGTTGATAGAATGAAAGTTACAAAGCATTTATTTTTATACCCTCCCTCTACAAATAATAAATGTACAAAAATTCAAAAAAAGAATGTTTTCAGTGTAAAATTTCACTTTTTTTTTATTAGAAAAAATTTCTTATTACTATAATTCCATCACCTATTTGTTCAGTTCAGCGAAAAATAATTTTGAAGGGAAAAAAAAAAGACTTCTTTTTTTAGAAGGAAATTAAATTACCCATTTTCGAATTCAAAATAATTTTACATGCGTTAAAAATTTCCATTTATTTTATATAAATATCATTATACTATCCTGTAAGAACAATTTTGCAATGAGCCCAATATTTAAATGAAAGAATAAATCTTGTACCAATACTATATTTCCCGTCAAAAATTTTTAAAACTCACTTAAAAATTTTCGAACTCAAACATTTTATGAAATGAGCAATAATTATGCATACTATTTTGTGTCCATCGTGGAACCTTGTTATTGTGGTAACAAAAAATTTGGACATTGTTCCCTTTTCTGTCGAAAGGGTATAATGATTGGAAAGATCGTTTGTAGGCCAGTTATATACAATTACATCAAGTAAATAAATATGACATTGACAACAAATTTGGTACCCTAATATCTTCAAGTCAGCTTGATAACAGAAGTATAAGTACCTGAAAATATCCAGGATGATTATTTTACGAGAAAATTTTAGAAGCTCCTAAAAGATTCTTCTCAGCTTATACAAGGACGATGCAGGAAAACAACATTGGGGAAACAAGCATTCAACAACGAGAATGCATTTCATTTGTTTTATGCGAAATTGTGTTCACGAATTAGAATTTATACGTTCCTTATTTGCGAGATTTTTTAATTTGAACTGCTGAGGATTTATACGTATCGCGGTTATCTGTTTCTTGTTAGAAGAAAATCTATTGTAATTACGAGAGAATTTCAGAAGAAAAAATTACGAACCTGCCTGTCTATTGTGTAGCCCTTTCCAGCATTTGAGACATCAACAACCTAATAATATAGGAGTAATGAATAAGCAAAATAATGAAATTGGTACAAACATTTATAGATGACTATAATCATTTATTCAAATATTAATACATGGAATAAGGATTCAATTATGCTATAAGTGAGAAAAATGAAATAACTTTTTTTTAAAAATTTAACTCGTTAGAATTGAGAACATAATTGAACTAACATTATAACTATTTTGAATTTACGTGAATTAGTCATTAAAAACTGGAGAGGGTAATCCCCCCCTCGCAGAATTTTATAACCTATCTATGCTAAAAGATGTTCACTGGTATATAGATGACTATCATAGGCATGCCTTTACTTTATTTGTGGTATTAAAAAGTCGAAGATGATGGAAATGTGCGTAAGAATACAATGCAACTGCTTATTATTTTTCTGGTGTTGTAGAGTCTGAATATTAGGAGATTTAATAAATATTTTTGAAGAAATAATATATGTTTGCAATAGTGTCTCATAGATGTAATAGCAAAATAAATCAAGCTCACATTCTAAATCTAACTTACACAGATGGTTAACAAAATGAGAGCGGCTACACTTGGTTAGAGGTCTGACTCAAACTGAATATACGTGGCAATATAATTGAATGATAAAATGAATTTATAATATTTTATGGCGATATTCCAAAACACCGTCCTGGAAACGTAAGAAAATATTTTAGAAGTCCGAAATTAAAAACAGTATATGACGAAACGAAAGAATGAAAGAACTTTTCAGTGCAGCTTTATTCTGAATTTGAACCGGTATATATATATACGTGTTGTATTAGGCTTAACTTTTCAACTTGGTTTTTTCCTATTATGTCGAAAGTTTCTGCTGTACGGGGAAGGTGGATCCATAAAGCATTGCTAACCCTAATTCTCTGGCCTAATTCAGTGACAGCTTTAGAAATCATAATAGGTCTCCAGTTTTATATTACTATATATATATATATATATATATATTTAAAAAATGAGTTTTTAATCTTCCAGATATTTTATGCTTCAGGCAGTTCTTCAACCCTTATCAAGTCCCTTAAACTTGATTTCCTAAACGAAACAAACTTAAAAGAGAGGAAAACTCGTCGAAATAGCTCGAGTAATATTCTTAAACTTTCCCGCAAACGTAATAAGATTGCGTCGAAGAGCAAAACCCGACGAACTTTATTTTCCTCTCCTGTGCCTCTCTTTTAAATAAAATAAAAGAGAGTCAGAAAGTTTAAGAGGAAAGTAATGTACTTTTTGTACACCTAATATTTTTGCGGAAGGGCTCCTTTCATCTGACTCGATTTGCTGCGACCAATGCGCAAGAGAAGTTCCACAACCAAAAACCAAAGGAAACCCCCCGTTTTAACCTGTTGGAAATGGTGTGCTTTTAAAGTTCTCTCTCTCTCTCTCTTCCCCCGCTTTTAAAATGTTTTCAAAAATCAAATTACAATGAGGTTTTTCGAAAGTGCGGGTTGTGAAGAGAAAAGGGGATGAGTGGAATACGCGAAATTCTTTTCGAACACGGATTTAATTCTTTGTTGTGCAAACAATTTAGGGAAAGGGAATGCGGAAAACAATCGGGAGAGGTAATTGCATCTCTTTTTAAGTTAATAAACAAAAGCAAAAACGAAAACGTCTATAAGCAGAGGCGGAAAATACGCTTCGATACAAAATCGAAAGCAGCCGGTGGAATTCTTTGAATCGAATTTGGTAATTCCAAAGGTGGAGGTCCTTAAATCTCTGAAAAGCTACTTTGAATTAAATTCAGTCAGCTAAAACACTGTTCACTTCAAAGGAAATAACATTCCCGAGGCTTCTTTTATATTTATAATGATATTATGACTTGAAAATAAAAACTTTATGAGGATATATTATATTGGCAAGAAAGTAATTTCGGTTTTTTTAGTATGAAATTTTCCTACACAAAATTTAACTTTAATCTGTCAAATATCTTCCATTCTGTTCAATTATCAATTGCCATTTTCTTAATTTCATTAATCCTTCCTCATTGAGTTTCTGGTCCTTATCAGCAAAAAACTCTACCAAGTGTAATTTGAGACCATCGTTATTATTAAAATTTTTACCATTTAAAAAGTTTTGCAAAATTCAAATAAATGATAATAAGAGATTGCAATGTCGAGGCTATAGGGAGGATGCGACATCACTTCCCAACAAAGTTCCAATAATTTCGTACGTCTTGATAAAGATTATGTTAAAGATGCATCAAATTTGGATACACACAATGATGTTTTTCGATTAATATTATTGTAGACGATCCATTTTTCCTCCCGACATTGCACCATTGGATTATCATTTATGTGGAAGTTTACTAAACTTCTTAAATGGAAAAATTCCAGAAATAATGATCCAATTGAATAGCACTTGAGCTCGGAATTATGTAGTTGCCAGAAAATTGGCAATTGGTAATCAAACAGAATGAAAGATATTTGACTGATTAAAGCTTATTTTTAGTACAGAAAAATTTTACACTAAGAAACCAAAATTATTTTCTTGCCAATCCAATATCTGCTATAATTAATTTCCCGAATATGAAATGAATTAATATACGAAAGACCCAGGAAATTTTAATTGTATTAACGGTAATGAGACGTGAAGTTTATATTTACTTTATTGGCATCGCCATGTCGCTGTGAGCCTGAAAATATTACATTAATTATAAATGTATATGAAAATAAAAGTACTTATGGCTTGTACTTAAGTACTTGTTTGCCTTAAAAAAGAAGGGGGAGGGGACAGCAAGATGAGCTGAAATATAATTTTAGTATTTAAGTAACATAATGTTTATATATGAGCATTCATTAAGAATAATCCTTTGAATATTCACATTCATGTAAGAATACTTATTCGATACCATTC
Source organism: Trichonephila inaurata madagascariensis (assembly GCA_019973955.1). NCBI lineage: Eukaryota > Metazoa > Arthropoda > Arachnida > Araneae > Nephilidae > Trichonephila > Trichonephila inaurata. Next base: position 17,138 of record BMAV01010096.1, on the reverse strand, counting down.
ATTCAAAAAAGAATTTTGCTTCAAATATTTATTCGAAAAATATTGATATAAGAATATTTATTCGGAAGAATATATTCTATGCCAAACATAGGCGAAGAGGCTTCTCATATTTTACGTATTCTATTATTGTTTTTATAATGCTTTCAATATTTACTTTTGTATTAAGCTCTGAATTTTCACGTTTATAAATTCTGCTCCATGTATTTTGGTATTTCACAAAGCTTTCTGGCTTTCATTTTTAGTAATGAATTAAATAAATAAAATAATATTAAATCATTTGTAATATTATGGGAATTAATTTAATAGAAACATCCCCTAACAATAAAAAAAATAAAAAAATGTGCTTTGTAAATAAAATTTAATGTATATTTACTGTATTCTAAAGGTGAATTTAGTTTTTTTAAAAAATAATTTTAAAATGTGCAAATAATAAAATCAAAAGAATTTGAGCACATACACAATTAGGTAATTTAAATTTGAATTGAAGATTTAAGTAATTCATCTTTAACAATTGAAACATCATTAAATTTTAAACAGAAGTAACATTTGTTTTCACGATATTCGAAGTGTTTTCTCTATCTATATATCTGAAGTACTCACAAATATTATCACTGGAAAAAGAAGTGTTTAAAGTTAAAAATAAAATAATGTTAGCAATGTTATAGCCCAGAAATTTAATATTATAAGCAATGTTACTCTTTTTTGATAATTTCTTAAGAGAATCATAACATTTTAAATTTCTACCAAACGATTTTTTTAATTAAATGATTCCGAGAAAATAATAATTTAATAATATCTCGCATTAAGAAAATAGAAAACGATTATGAATTCGTACAATGGTAAATGAGAATATACTACTAAATAAAATGGCAACTGTTAGATGAATTCCAATATTTTTAATTTACACTAAAAGATTTTTTTTAAAAATAAAATGATTCAGAGAGAATTGTAATTTAATAATGTATTAAAAAATAGTAAATGATTATGAATTTATGTAATAGCAAATGAAAATATTCCACTTAAAGAAATGGCAACAGTATAATGTACATGAAATAAAGACAAACTCAAATTAGAATTAAATCACCATCAAATCCATTTTTCAGAATTTCTAGTGCTGTGAGATCCCTCACTTTTGCACTGCATAGATATTTTGGCTAAAAGTTTAAGCATTATGGCATAGTTTACTTTGTATATATGAATTTTTGCTTTTATGTTGTGATTTCAAAAGAAATGATAGTGCAGATGTTAGAGCAATTTTCTAAAATTAATTAGTTCCATTAATTAGTAATTAATTAAGGTCTTAAGCAAGAAGCAAAATGAGATTATGAATGCCGTATAGGTATGATGCATAATAACGTTAATGACACATTTTTTAATCCCTCTTCTGAAAAACCTTTTAATTTTTAATTTTTTTCTCCTGCTCAGCTAATTTTTTTGTTCCTCTGTGGAGGCATTGTCTCTGGGTATGTTATTCTAATTCCCTTTTTCAGCATTATGCCTCAGCACACCGTTAAGTATCTCAATTTAAATGCTAGGGCACACGAGTAACGATAGTTGAGTACAGCGAATACAGCTTTCATAAAGAGGCTCTCAGTGTTAAGTACCGTAAAAACTTGTTCACTTGCAATAATTTAAGTGTATTAAGATTTCATGGTGGCGGATTCTTTGCAGTGTGAAAAACTACGAGCGAGTCGCGCTGAATACTGTTTCAACAGAGAATAGAAAGGAAAAAAAAATTCCAGCAAAAAGCGTGAAAACTAAGCGAGTAGAACACTGTTGAGGAAATGGATTTTAATTGAGTGTGTAACGGGGGAGAAAAAATAGAGTGTGTACCGAAAAAATGATTAAAACACTGTTTTTCTCTACAATATACGACCATTCATTTTTAATGAACGAGCAGTTCGAAAGCAAAAAAATAAATAAGTGATGAAAAAAAAAGTAGGGACCGCCTCAACCGAAAACTTTTACCTTCATTTAGCATAAGATCAAACCATCGTATTAATTCGTCTTAAATTTTTTCCCCCCGATTCTTCCTCGATTGTTTTTTAAAAGGGCCCACAGAGACGATACCTCCCCCTCTCTCCATCCTTCTTTTTTTTTTCTAATTATTATCCGAGATTGCGGTTGTCAAACCCAGCTCGGCACCTCCTTTTAATGTCTTTTGTTTTCCACTGCTGTGTTCTTTTGTTTCATCACTTTCCCTTACAGCCCCCTTTCCACTCCCCTCCATCGAACAATTTCCTGAGCTTTCTCATTGCTCGATACTTATCAGCAGCCAGAAGAAAATTAAAATTATACATAAGAGAAAGAACGGGAGAGAGAAAGAGAGAGAGAGAGAGAGAGAGAGAGTGAGTGAAAAAAATCATCCTACAGGAGCGATGAAAAAATATCATTAATTAATTATGATCCATTGATTTAACGAAGAAGAAGAACATCCAACGAAGGTTTTAAGCGACAATCTTTAATTGAGTGAATCTAGTTTCAAAAGAGAATATCAGTAATTTTTTTTTGCACCCCCCCCCTCCCGCCCATAGTATATCCGAGGTGAGCTTTTTCTTCAACCTATCTTCTTCTTTCAGACCCTTCCCCCCTCTTATCATCCGATTCGACCCCCCTCCCTTTCTTTATCAACATTGTTTGTGAGTCCGTGATTAATTAATATATAGAGGGAGTTTCTCATTTCTCAGTAAAATGTCGTCCCCTTAAATTGTACAGATGGTTTGTTCATTTTCTCGACTGTGCTCAGATTTTAACCTCAGCCGAGCAGCATCGGATAAAGAAAAGACAAAGCGATAAAAGCAGATTTTTTTCCCTCTCTCTCACACTTCCCCTTTGAAACAGTTTTTTTCCCCTTTCACCCGTGTAATCTGTCTAAATGGCTCCACTGAGCTTTTATTAAGCGTATGCTTCAAGACTTAATCCTTTCTGGGAAACCGCCGTATGCTAAATAAAGCTCACGCGCTTGGAAATTATAGAGATAAAATTGTTTTCGTTCTTGTTTTTCCTACAATTAGTTCTTTCGTTTAAGAAACGATATATTTAAGTCCCTCCCCCCATGAGTGTAGAAACGTAAATTATTGTTTTTCAAGATGGTGTGTTTTTATGTTGAATTCTTTTAAAGAAAAAAAGGGATTTATATACGTATTTATATGTTACCTTGTAAGAGGCTCGCGCTTTTCTCTCTAGATGTGTGTGTGGGGGGGGGGGGGGAAGAAAGACTCGACATGATCCAATTAATCTATTTATTTCCACATAAAGAACAGACACAATTTCAACTAATAATAGTAAGAGAATGTCTCAATGTTAACCGTAAAAGTGGAACAACGACGATCAAACGCTAACGATTAGGAGACTATCAAACTCGATCCTTTTCTTAATAAAAGATCAAACCTATCATCCAATTTAATCTAATATCAAATCAATCCTAGTGAACAATCGTCACTTTAAAGTTCCCTCCTAATAAGAATCAAATCACTATAATTCTAATATTATACCTTCAGTAGCAATCTCACCTGACTCGAGTATATCTTCTCTCCTTCTCTCTCACAAGCTAGAAAACCTCGCCTATTTATAGTAAGTTAATTTAAATATCACGATTCTCTTCCGAAGGGTTGGTTGTGAATAACGTGAATTGATAGCCCAAAGATTACCCAAGAGGATTAGTTAGAAAAACGCGTATAGATCCGTCACAACCTCTAAAGCATGATATTTATTATTTCATAAAAAAAGATACTTCATGAGTTTCCTAATCAAGTCCAAATAAGTTTATAAATTATTGGATTATACGATTTAACTACCTGAAATTCTTTTACACATGGTTCAAAAAGTCTTTCTTTTTTGAAAAACTTATTTGTGTGTGTGTGATTTAACATGATTTCTAAATCATTTTCATATACTTATACACGAGACCAGAGTGGTCTAATACTAATTTCGATCTTTGATACCAAGTAATCAAAAAAGTTTTCACATATTTATCACATTACAAAAATTAAAGGACACAGCGCACTGCTGTAATGTAGCAGTTACTAAAAAAATTGTTTTCGGCTGGGCAACAAGCCTTTTTTAACTATGCTAAACTCAGTGGCACAACAGCTTATTGTTCAAGCTTGGTACTCATTTATCGATACACACTGAAGAGATAAAAGACTGAGCGACATTACCCACCCCCAGGGTTTGAACCCTGGACCTGTGGTGTGTAAGCGCGATACACTACCATTCAGCCACTAGGCAATACCAACATTAGTAAACACAAAAACCGAATTCAATCTTTCCTTTGGCAATTTTCTCATTTTTTTCCAGCATCCCTTAGGAATTACTCGAAAGCGTGGAAGTGCGATACGCTACCACTCGGCCACTGGGCATCAGACTTATTTATAGAACTTGAAAAATCAAAAGTTGAACTTTCTATAACAATTTTTTTAATAAAAGAATGTCGACAACGCAAGACCTTTCAAAAAAGTAAATAGGTAGCTCAAAAATGTTTTATCAAATGAGTCTCCATAAAAGAAATTGCGGATGTGGATAACTTAAGTGGTGATAGCTATTGTATCGTGTTAAAAAAGCCAACGTAAACTATCTCTCTTATTATTTAATAGGAACGAAAAATTATGTGACTAAATTTTATTTATATTTTTATTTCTTTTATATTCCAGATTTTGGTTTAAAACAATTTTTTTTTGCTTGCGCAGGTTAATTTTACTTAAGAATTGTGAATCTATAACTGCGTTTTCCAACAGTGTTAGATTGGTAATATTTGCTAATACCTTGTATTCTCAAGCTCACATAGCACAGCCAAGGGTAATTATGAAAAGGGATCCATGATGTTAGAGTGAAAAACGCTTTAATCTATTGTTGTCTAGTCCAGGTAACGTTCTCTCTTATCCAACGTTAGCATGCATTTCTTTATCGGGGATTAAAAGGAACGCATATAGAAGGTTGTCTTGTATTGTAACCTTGATTGCAAAGGTACCATAGTATTAAGGTATCCAACTACGTTCGGAGAACCGTGATTTTTAAAAAAGCGCATGAATGGATAATTTTCGTGATATTTAGTGTCACTTAGATTAGAATACATGTATAAAATTGTTTTAAGGACATTTTGACAAAAAAAAAAGTTATTTAAATACAATATTTCGGCAAAAAATTAACTTAGAATAACCTTTTTTCAAAATGTTCTCCTTTTGGGAAAAATGCTTCTATTATAATAATATTTTGCCTGTATATAGCTCAGACCTCTTTACAGAGGCTCAACTATGATTTTTGAAAAATTCACATTATTTTCAAACCATTTGGAATAATTATCGGCGTTTTTTCCTTAAAATTTCTCCCCTCTGTTGTCGTAAGACATAGATAAAACCACTTCTAAGTTATAAATTTCAAAAATTCTATTTTATATATGTATTCTAATCTAAGTGACACTAAATATCATAAATATTATCCATTTATACGCTTTTCCAAAATCACGGTTCCGAACGTAGTCGGATACCTTAAACATTGTCATTCCTATTGAGGAATAGTGATCTGAACTGAGTTTAGGCACAGTATTTCCTCCTCTTTCGGGCTTTAAGAGACAGAAGGAGACTTTACGCAGGAATTATTGCCCATTGGGGTTCTGGAATAGATTTTTATTATAGTGAGATGTTTGTGGATTTTCCAAGGTGTTTAAATAATTATATCAGATACATTGACATCTAGTTGCATCAGCTCGTTATAACCTCAAATCCAACCAGCTTATTACCAGCCATGTTAACAAATAAGGTAAAAGACGTCTTCCAGATATGGTCAACAATATCTTAGTACCACCAATTGAAGACAGAGGCATAGACCAATTTCTGACAAATTATAAAAAGGAGATATTCCATACTTTCCTCCATCTGCTAAACAAATGTATAATTCAATGAAAATATATGCGGGTATAATTATTTCACATTTCTTATTGTAATTACTTATGATAATAATAATTATAAGCCATTTTTTTAAAGATTATTTCTTAGAATTCTTTTCTCTGTCAAAAAACATTCTGGTGAATCCTCTTACTTGGATGATGAAAGAAGCACTGGTTCTTTTCTAATCACCGAAGTTAAGCATCATCGAGCTTTCAATAAAGGAAAATAAGAAAATAATTATAGTTACATACTTTTTAATACGAATCAAGCTAGATGAAATAGCCTTTTGATTTAATTTGTTTTATATTTTACTAGCTGGTATACCCGTTCTTCGCACGGGTGAATTGAAAAAGTAAACAATACAGATTGAAGTATAAAAAAGTTTTGAATGAGTTAATTTTGCGTAAATTTAAATTAAAAAAAAAAGCTTTTTGCATATCTCAGCTGAACAAAAAACCCCCCCCCCACATTTGTTAAATTTTAAGTTTGTAGATTTAATAGCTGATAAAAAAGGATTTGTATTATTTATAACGCCCCCGTAACTCCCTTGTGGGTCGATATTTGAAAACACCTTCCTAAGTTGATTTCTGCTTAGCAGAAGTAACATATTGTTACAAATTTGGTGCAATGAATGCTTAAAATAGTGTAAATAATTTATATCTAGATGCGTAATACCTTAATATTACTTTATTTTGTATTTATTTTATGTTAAAATTGTAATGTGTGTGTTCGCAAGCAACGCCGTTTCTTACCTTATAATGGCGATTCAACGGAAGCATAGTGAAATGTTGGCGATAGAGCCAAGTTGGCATAATTTTTGGCGACCCTGTTGGCAACTTGGCGATTGATTGAATGGTGCAGTTGATATGCTGTGGCAACATCTTGTAGGGGGCTGCAACAAAGAGGATGGCGCAAAACCTTCTCCACAAATAAATACGTAGACATGCCAATTTTCATAGTGATCGGTTGAACGGTATTGGAGGGAAGCGAGTCCATATATACAAACAATCATTAAAATGCAGTCGAACCCCTATATAACGAAGTCGCTAAATCCCGAAAAAAAGTTCGTTGTATAGAAAATTCGCTATACAGAGGTTCATCTTTCAGTTTTCTTTATAACCACATAAAAATATTTTAAATTCATAAACACTATATGTTTAAAAAAGTAATTGTTCAGATCTTTTTGTAAACTAATATATATTTATTTTATACATCTTACCTAACAAAAAAAAAAAAAAAAAAAAAATACAAGGAAAGATTTTTGACGGCTTTATCCATTCCCTGATGAATTAATTTTTTTTCTTTGATCCTCAAGCACTTACGTTTTGACATTTTCGAGCTACTAGAAACGAAGTTATCAATCCGGCTGATCAACACTACAAATGAACAGATACTAGTTCTAGGACACGGGGACACGAGACAACTCCACTGAGGGTGAAAGGGGATATCGAAGATGTTTCCAATGAACTGGTCAATGAGGGTTAAAGATTGCAATTTTTGGAAGAAACGCCTAGAATTCTATTGCTCTCGGCGAGATAGGATCTAATATAACCAGTTCAAGATTTATGATCACCATAAAACAGTAGCGCACACAGAAATTTTTCAAGGGGAAGGGTCCAGGGCCGAAAGTTCACCATTCTTGTATCATGCTCATTTGGATTTTATCGATTTTTGGGAACAGAACACAGTAAAAAACTAATTATTGAATAATTAGCATTAATTAATAAAGTTAATCATTAATAACAAATACTTAATTAAATTTTACGTACTAGAATTATAATCAATCGGAAAAAAAATCAAGGGCTTTGGGGGGGCTTGGGCCCCCCGGGCCCCCCCCCTTGTGTGCGCCACTGCCATAAAGTGTGATATAAAACAGAGTAACTTGAAATATTCAGAAATACTTTAAAAAAAGGGAGAAAAAAAAACTGACTCACAAGAGAAAAAGTTCGTTATATGGAAAATGCACTTCACTATTGGGAGGTTATTTTACGAAGAAAATCGTGAAATGTTCTTAGCTCCAGAAAAAAGTTCGCTATATAGAAAAATTCACAATATAGAGGTTCGACTGTATACATAGGTTTAAATCCTTGGATTCATTATAGTGTATGTGAAAGAACTTAAAAGAAAAACTGGCTCTAACTTGATTTTAAGACCAATGGAATTTGACTGTAATAAAGAAAAAAAAAAATGCCTTACGCTTCTCTTTTATACATATTCCAAGGACCTTAAGCATTTGCTCATATAATAACTCATTCAGAAGGGCTAAAATGAAGTGGGAAAGGAAACGAGCATACAAAACCACAATAGATATTCCAGTCTCATCCTCCATCTCGCTTGATCCTTCCCACAATACCAAACCACTTCATTCCTCAGAGAAAGAATACTCGAGGAAGGGAGGGAGGACAAATCGAATTCTCGACCCTTTCCAGTCCATTCATCTGTACCAGCGAGTGTCTTCACGAATCGACACTTTCGTCTTAAGCTATTATTTATATCTGTCGACTTCATAACTTCCAGCCATCGGCGACACCATAACTCTAAATTATTTGCCCCGCTTCCCCAATAAGTTTGGGGCGATTTTTTTCCCCCTCCCCCTCCCTCACTCTAAGGGGGGGGGGTGAGATTAAGTGCCCGGATGAAACAAGTGTGTGAAAGGGGGGCTGAGAAAAGCCGTTTTCTGTCGCCTCTGAGAGATGGCACACTCCATTTCTTCTGGACATAAGGCTGGACGAATGATGGTTGCCGGGTTGCCCATGATTGCAGTTATTTTGGGCAGGGAAAGGGAGAGGAGACCTGATTTTTTTTTATTTAGTGGTCGCTTTTGGAACAAAAAGACAGGCGCGGGAGGGCGTATTCTGAGAAAAGTATGTAATAATGTAAGTGTAGGAGGAAATAGGTATTGTTATAATGCGCATTTAAGGTATCCAACTACGTTCGGAACCGTGATTTAAAAAAAGCGCACAAATAGATAATTTTTATGATATTTAGTGTCACTTAGATTAGAATACATGTATAAAATTTGTATCATATTATGACAAAAAAAAGAAACAAAACTATTTAATACAATATTTTGGCAAAAAATTAACTTAGAATAACCCTTTTTTTTTCTTTCAAAACTTTCTCCTTTTATACAAAATGCTTCTATAATAATATGTTGTGTGTGTGTGTGTGCTTATACAAAGTAAAGACTTCTCCAGAGAGTCTGAACTAGGATTTTTGAAAAATACACATTTTCAGAGACCCCCAATTGAAATAATTATCGGCTTCTTTTTCTAAAAATTTCTCCCCTCTGTTGTAGTAAAATATGGATAAATCCACTTCTAAGTTATATATTTCAAAAATTCTAGCTCAGCCTCTGTACAGAGGTCTGAGCTTATACACAGGCAAAATATTATTATAATAGAAGTATATTTTATAAAATGAGAATGTTTTGAAAATCGGTCATTCTATGTTTATTTTTTGTCAAAATGTTGTACTTAAATAATTTTTTACTGTAATAATATTCTTCAGACAATTTTATATACGTTTCCTAATCTAAGTGACACTAAATATCATAAATACTATCCATGTATACGCTTGTGCAAAATCACGGTTCCGAGCGTAGTCACAGATACCTTAATCATATTTTAAATTAGTAAAACAATTAATTTATTTATTACTGGTTATTGTTTTATATCAAATGAATGTTTCCAATTAGTGATGGTTTTTGAAATATAAAAGAACGCTGTAAAAATGTTCTAGCTAATATTAATAATGATATCCGTTAAGATATTTGACTACCCTAACTTGTGAATTTTGTCAAAAATTGTCAAATTGTTTTCATGATTGTATTTTATAGGCCATCTTATTAGCTTTATAAAAATACCAAGTTTATTATTTTCCATTCACTAAAACAAAAACTACAAGTGTTTTAGTAAAAGCAAATGCCATTAATTTAAGCAAGAAGTCAGTTTAAAATGCGTTTTACTCGAAATGTGTTTTTTTGAAAATGTTCAAAAGGGGACAGCGGTTGCTCAAAAAGTTTTGAAAATAATTAACTGAATTTTTTTGTGTGTGTTCTGTGTGTTCTGTGTGTGTGTGTTTTAACCATCATATTTATCAATCACTGTTTTATTACAAAATTTACTGTCCCTTATGAAAATATAATCACTGTTGTTTTTTTAAGCAATTTCATATAATAACTAAAATAAAGTGCTCTAGTTTTTGTAAAATTTAATATATCTTTTATCCTGAAGATCATTTTAAAAATGAATGGCTAAGTAACACATCAAAATTGAAAAATTAAAAATTTGTTCTTAAACTTTTGGTTCAGAACGGGCCCCGTTTATGTTATTTTTTTGTAAATTTTTACCAATTTTTTCCCATTTTAGTTAAGTGTATTATTTCTTTTTCTCTTTTAAGTTTTAGCCTATTTTTCTTAAAATGTACCATGCAAGAACCACAAATAAATCCCCATATCTTTATTTTTTTTTAAAAAAAAAGTTGTCGCAAGTAGTCGGATACCTTAAGAAAGTGAAGAATTCGAAAAAAGAATACATATATATTTCAATGTATAAATATGGTGAGAAAAAAAACTGAATGTACTTGGATTAAAATATAGTTCTCACATTTCTTCATTATATTAATCGTTCTTTTGTGCCGAGAGTGGCCGCGGTATCCTAGCGGTTATGGTCATGAACTCGTGGTCGGAGTGTCGTGGGCCCAAGTCCTGGTGTCCCTGAAGACCCACCATGTAGAGGGGCCACTGCATGTTAAATCTTCCTCCAATGTCCTTCTGCTGGTGTGGTTGTTAGGATAGGGAGTACCAACTCAAGTGTCGTGTTCGCGTCACTTGACCGACGCTCAGAATTAGGAGATCCGACGCCAATAGCCCTCGGGTTGCTTTATAGTGTGACGTTAATAGCATTCTCCCTCGCTCCTTTGTGTTGAATACGATACATCTTTTGAAATCTGCAATTCTGCTAAACGTTTTCCTTTTTCTTGAGAAATATTTTAAAATTTAATCCAATTAAAATTTTAAAGTATTTTTTGTATTTATCTTTTAATTTCTGTAGATTTCTGGATTAAAAAAAATGCCCTTTTCCATTTTGAAGAAAACAAGAAATATATATATAAAAAAAATAATAAGTCAATTCCTACTTATAGATCAACAAAGAAAATTTTTATTTTAGCTACTTTTTATTAAATAGTTACAATTAATATACATATGACAGAAGCACAACATTAAGTGGTAATTAGTTTTTATTAATTATCATTAAAGTATCGTGTTGTCATCTAAAACAATCGTGTATAGAAAATTTCAGCTCAAATGAGCGCTTTAAAATGTGAGAAAAAAACCTTTTCAAATTTCGACAGTCACCAAAAAGGATGCCAACGTGGATGTATTCGTAATTCTTTAAACAATTAGTTTTAATCAATTAATTTTTATTAATTATAATTACATTACTGTATTGTCATCCAAAATAGTCATGTATATAAAATTTCAACTCAACGGAGCGCTTTAAAATGTATTTTGTTAACGATTGAAAATTCCACAAAGATAAATAAATAAAAAAATTAAATAAATAGAGAATGTGAGCTAATAGTAAGAATTGAAAAAGAAGAAAAAGAGAAGAAAAGAGAGCGAAAGAGAACGAAAAACAGAGACGGTAGTATTATGTTCCTTTATTATAACTAAAATAGGAGTTGTGAATTTTAGCTTTTAAAAATAGTCCTCTTCCTAACAAAATTATGTTCTATATTTTCAAATAAAAGGAAAGAAAATGAAATTTGAATTGAATACACTATTTTTCTCTGTTTTTTGTATTCAAATCAAGAGTAACTGTGTGCACCGCAAATTTATTTAAGTTAAGACTCCAATTGTTTGGGAACTTCAGAATTCAGCATAACACAAAAAGGTTTTTATATTATAATTCTTGTTAATTTTATTATAATTAACAAGGCAAGGGAAGTGGTCAAGCATATCATCATCATTATTATATGAAAACAAGTCTTTCAAAGTAAAATACCGTTGAATCCTTATTCCCATTATTTAAAGACACAAATGGCCACTCTATTCTATCCAACCACTTTAAGCGAAGGGAGGAGGGATGTGGAAAGTCCCCCTGGGTGCAGCCATGCATCAAGCGCTTATAAAACGGCTATTTTCCTCCGGACGAAAGAGGTCAGCATCCAGCATTCCATCTCACTCTCTGCCTTTGTGCATCTCTGTGTGCACAGTCGACTAAATAACTGTTATGGTGGCTCTCCTCACGCCGTACCATTCATCAGAAACGCCAGATTATGGCCTTTGATTTATAACGATGCGACCGTTTATCGGATTGAAAAGGATTTGCCATTTGTTACCCGCTTGAAAGAGTGCCCTTTATGAGATCTTTTTTTCTATATATTTGAAGAGAACATGTTATTGTACGTAATTCATTTCAAATCCTTTGGTAGTAATTTCGATTATGTGTATGGAGTTGGTAGAAAGGGACATGCATTGAAACTTACCTTTGTATAAAAGAATATACTCTTTTTTTAATAAAAAAACATTACCACCGTTTTGAGAAATTGTATAGTGATGTCTGAAATATGGACAAAAATCAACTGCAAATGCGAATTGATAGAGATTCATTTGTTTTCTCTTTTTCCATGTATAGCGTGAGTAAGCAATACGAGGTACAGTGGTGACGGACCTCGTAACTAGGGACGTATTATGACAGTGCTTCTCAAACTTTCAATATACACGGCCCACTATTCAATCATCATTTCCATCTCGCCCCCTCCATACAATAACAATGTATTGTGAATTCTATAATACTATACTTTGACACTAAAGCTACAATACGACTTTAACCTCTTATGTGCCACCGACGTATATAAACGTCTCGCTCAGCCAAAGCATTAATTTTCTGGACGTATATAAACGTCTTTTCGAAGATCGATCTTTTCTGTGCAGTGCCATCCATAAAATTATTCCGAAGGCTTTGGACTGCAATAAAAGGACCTTGAGAGTGTTTGTGAAGGATTTACTTATTTCAGAGGATTTGCTTATATATATATATATATTTATTTTTCTCCTTCTCTTCTCTCTCTCAAATAAACATCAAAACACGTTCGTCTACGTGATAAACAGTGGCATTGGGAAGCGAATCACGTAACTTTTAATCGGCAGTTAAGGAATTAATTATAAACCGTATAAACTATCAAGGTAAGTGTTAATACAAGCCCATGGGGTCACTGATAATTATTAAACTTGTACTTAACTTAGTATTTGTTAAATTAATAATAGAAGATATATTATACAGTATTGATACATGTATATTATATCAATGTAAATGTGTATTCTATATTTTATTATATCAGAAAGTATTTGTTTGTTTACTTTCAGTAAATTAATAATTTTTTAAATGACCTTTTGTTTTCGACTTTTCAATATGCTCGCGCCCCCTCGTAGAGTTATCACGCCCCCAAAGGGGGGCGCGCCCCACAGTTTGAGAAACGCTGCGGTATTATCCTTTTTGAAAGGTTCTTCTTTCAAATGGGCTTAATTGCGACATATTTCTCTTTTTCGTGCGTTTGGGTCATTTTATTGTCTTCCTTCAATTCCTACCAAACTTAGTTTTTCTTGCACAGAATTCAACGCGGATAACGAATATGCATGGCGCTTGTCGAAATTCTAATTCGTTCAAAGGTTATGCCTAACTGTTTCTTTAAAATTCGTCCCCTCTTTCAATAGTCAAATTTCAGTGACATGCCCACCACTGTTTTTTTTTACCCTAGAAACTTACCAAAGTGACCCATTTCAGTCAAAATTTGACCAGGAATCTAAATCTGGTCTCCGTTTCACGAAACTCATGTAATTGTTTTTTAAAAATAAAAATCCTTGAAAAAACCGACCTATTTGGCTTGAAAGTTAACTTACCGACCGATTTTAATAAACCGGGTGTCATTCGAACGGGGAGTCGCCCCCAAACCCAAAGACACTTAATGCATTACCCTGCGATTATTAGAACTCGAGTTATTGCACTTTAGTAATGCATTTCTATGACAAGTATCAGAAAACACCGAAAGAAAAATAAAAAAATTTTAATTGCGTTATTATCCTTTTTGAAGCGTTCCTCTTTCAAATGGGTTTAATTGCGACGCATTTCTCTTTTCCGTGCATTTGGGTCATTTTCTTATCTTCCTCCAATTCTTTCCAAACGTAGTTTTTCTTGCACAGAATTCAAAGCTGATCACGAATATGTATGGCGCTTGTCGAAATTCCAATTAGTTCAAAAGTTATACCCAACTGTTTCTTTGAAATTAGTCCCCTCTTTCAATAGTCTAATTCAGTGACATACCCACCAATATTTTTCTTTACCCTAGAAACTTACCAAAGTGACCCATTTCACTCAAAATTTGACCAGGAATCTAAATCTGGTCTCCATTTCATGAAATTCGTGTAACTATTTTTTAAAAATGAAACACCTTCTTGAAAATAAATACCTATTTGGCTTGAAAGCCAACTTACCGACCGATTTGAAAAAACCGGCCAATTCTCACCAAATGTAGTTTTTCTTGCACAGAATTTAACGCAGATCACGAATATGTATAGCGCATGTCAAAATTCCAATTCGTTCAAAAGGTATGCCCAACTGTTTTTTTGAAATTCGTCCCCTCTTTCAATAGTCAGTTTCAGTGACATGCACACCACTATTTTTTTTTTTTTTTACCCTAGAAATTTACCAAAGTGACCCATATCACTCGAAATTTGACCAGGAATCTAAATCTGGTCTCCGTTAAACGATATTCCTGTAACCTTTTCTTAACAATGAAACACCTTGAAAAAACCGACCAATTTGGCTTGAAAATTAACTTACCGACCGATTTTAAAAAACCGGGTGTCATTCGAACGGGGAGCAGCCCATAAACTCAAAGACCTTTAAAACATTACCCTACGATTATTAGAACTCGAGTTATAGCACTTTGGAAATTAATTTCTATGACAAGTTTTAGAAAAACACCGAAAAAAAAGTAAAAAAACTTTAATTGCGGTATTATACTTTTTGAAGCGTTCCTCTTTCAAATGGGCTTATTGCTTCGCATTTCTCGTCTCCGTGCATTTGGAACATTTTTTGTCTTCCTCCAATTTTTCCAAACTTAGTTTTTCTTGCACGAAATTCAAAGCGGATCACGAATATGTATAGCGCTTGTCGAAATTCCAATTAAATCAAAAGTTATGCCCAACTGTTTCTTTGAAATTCGTCCCCTCTTTCAATAGTCTAGTTCAGTGACATACCCACCACAATTTTTTTTACCCTAGAAACCAAAGTGATCCATTTCACTCGACATTTGACCAGGAATCTAAATCTGTTCTCCGTTTCACGAAATTCCTGTAAATGTTTTTTAAAAATGAAACACNGTTATGCCCGACTTTTTCTTTGAAATTCGTCCCCTCTTTCAATAGTCAGTTTCAGTAACATGCCCACCACTATTTTTTTTTTACCAAAGAAACTTACCGAAGTGACCCATATCACTCGAAATTTGACCAGGAATCTAAATCTGGTCTCCGTTACACGATATTCCTGTAACCTTTTCTTAACAATGAAACACCTTGAAAAAACCGACCTATTTGGCATGAAAGTTAACTTACCAACCGATTTTTAAAAACTGGGTGTCATTCGAACGGGGAGCGGCCCCCAAACTCAAAGACCTTTAAAACATTACCCTACGATTATTAGAACTGGAGTTATAGCACTTTGGAAATTAATTTCTATGACAAGTTTTAGAAAAGCAACGAAAAAAAAAAGAAAAAAACTTTAATTGCGGTATTATAA
>BMAV01010094.1:165368-184141 GCA_019973955.1 Trichonephila inaurata madagascariensis | reverse complement strand
AACGTAACTTTGACCGCTGGAAAAAGCCTAATGGGTCAACGATTTCACTCCGACGATGACGTAAGGCCGCAATTCTGAACTGGTTCCATGATCAACCGACATCACTCTTTGTGGACGGAATTGGTAACCTTTCTAAATGAGATGCCTGCCTAAACGCCATGGATGATTTCTTTTAACAAACTTTTTGTATGCATTTCACTCATTAAATATTGATGTTTCTATGTATGTATCTGTCTCCTTTCTGTCCTTACGCATCTCATGGTTACACACCTGGAACCCCTTTCATTTGAACACCCCTTATATTTCCCGAGTATTTAAAACACTTTAATTAAACTCTAATCTAATTTTGGAGTAGTTTTGATATCAGAAAGGGAGTGTTCTTATTAGGGTATTTACAAAGATTTAAGAGCAGGACACGTAAATAAAATCAATGACTGGATAAATAAATCATGTCATTAATGTAAAAGTAAACAAAAGTATACTAATGCGATACCATACACGATACGCACTCAAACCTAAATTTAAACAAACATGTTTACATGAATGAACAATTAGACAAATATTATACACAATATGCATTTTAACCAAACTTTAAGCAGACAAGTAATCACATTAATATTTATCACAAGAACTGATCTTCTTAATATTCATAACAGTTTAAAAACTATAAAATATCAATAATAGAACCATATTAATAATTAATTACAAATAGTAATAATTTACATCTTATCTGCAGAGACAATCGGCATTTTCGTGACTTTCACTTGACCAAAGTAAAGTTTTTTAAATGGTACGGTTGTGCATCACCAAAGCCTATCGTATAAATCCGGAATTAGAACAAATGTTTTTATTCAACCAATTTAACGAGTAAGGATCGGAGATGTTTAAAAATACCCAAATATTGGTCAAACCTTTCATAGCACGCGCGTAGACGATATTTCCGCATTATTCTTTGTGATGTGCGTGTTTGCTGTCAAAATCTAGATTCTTTACTTAGGTCACGTGTTGGACGTTCTTTACTTTGTTCGTTTAATTGCGTTAATACAACTCCCATAAACACTACATTAAAAGCATCTGTTTGAACAATAAATTATCGTTGACATTTTGGAGCACATAAGACAGGTTTATTGGTTAATTTATCTTTTTTTAGTTGTTGAAAAGCAGTTTCGCAATTCAGCGCTCTCCAAACAATTTATCCCTTTTTCTTTTCACAACGAGGTGGCAATAACAGAGTACAGATTAATGTACTTACTATAATATCCTGAAGAAATGCCTCATCATGTGTTTTCTTACGAGAGGCTGGATATGGAAATAAATTGACCATTAATTTTGGAAGGGGTGTGAAATGCCTGTCCTACAATATGCCTTAAGTAGCCTTTGCTGTTTTGAGAGAATTTACATTTTGATAGCTTTTTATGGTTAACTAAGCTTTCATTGTGTTCCTTGAAGAACATCAGTGCGTCTCAAACTTTCAATGTTTGCGACCCAATTTTCAATCATAATTTTCATCGCGCCCAGCTCCCTATAACAAAAATGTATTGAATGCAATAATAATGTACTATGACGCTAAAGCTACAATACGACTTTTAATTATATAAGCCGTACTAATTATCAAAATAAGTATTAAATTTTGTATACAATTTTGTATATGACAAGCGCATTGAAGTCACAAATAATCACACATTAAACTTTTTCTTAACTTAGTGTTGATAAATTAATTATCAAATACATCGTGCAGTACTAATACATTTATAAGTACATTATATCAGTATAAATGTGTCAGAATGTATTTTGTTTTGCTTCTTTTTTGAAAATTGATAATTCTTTTAGGTATCCGAATACGTTCGGAACCATGATTTTGTAAAAGCGAATAAATGGATAACTTTCATGATATTTAGTGTCACTTAGATTAGAATACATGTATACAATTGTTTTAAGGACATTTTGACAAAACAAATTATTTAAATACAATATTTTGGCAAAAATTTAACTTAGAATAATTTTTTTTAGAAATGTTCTCCTTTTGAGAAAAATGCTTCTATTATAATAGTATTTTGCCTGTATATAGCTCAAATCTCTTTACAGAGGCTCAACTAGAATTTTTGAAATATATAACTTAGAAGGGGGTTTATCCATGTTTTACGACAACAGAGGGGAGCAATTTTAAGAAAAAAACGCCGATCATTATTTCAAATGGTTGTAACTATGAAAATAATGTGAATTTTTCAAAAATCATAGTTGAGTCTCTGTAAGGAGGTCTGAGCTATATGTAGGCAAAATATTATTATAATAGAAGCGTTTTTCACAAAAGGAGAACATTTTGAAAAAAGATTATTCTAAGTTACTTTTTTGCCAAAATATTATATTTAAATAAATTCTTTTTGTCAAAATGTCCTTAAAAATATTTTATACATGTATTGTAACCTAAGTGACACTAAATATCATGAAAATTATCCATTTATGCGCTTTTTTAAAATCACGGTTCCGAATGTAGTCGGATACCTTAAATAATATTTTATTTTAGACTTTTCGATATTCTCGCGCCTCCCATGTAGGGTTATCACGCCTCCCTAGGAAGACGCCCCACAGTTTGAGAAACGCTAACATTCATTAAATGTAATCACATGTGTCTAAAAATACCACAGTATTATCCAGGTATAGGATGAGAAAATTTCTAACGCCTTTCAGTAGTTCAGCCATGAGTTTACTAAATTAATATAGAGTATTCCTTCCTTTACAATAATACGCAAGACTTCTACTTGGTGGCCTTTTGGTAACTAAATTAGTCAAAATGCTGTGTAACGTGGCGCAGTTTTACTGAAATAAATTCGTCGTTATCCTATTGGAAAAACCAAGGACGGTAATAAATTTAACTGCCAATATCCTTTCTACTCGTTATTTTATATTTGGAAAAAAAAACAAATAATCTGTTCTAATTATTTCTTTAAATTTTTGATAGTCCATAGAAAGTCTGGATTCTAGCCGGATACCTCAACTGCAATCGTAGATGACGTATACTGCAATCCACTTCAGCAGTCACTAACTTTAATATTCGTTTAATTTCATTTTGTTTGTGTGACATTTGGTATAGTTTCAGTATAACTTCGTTTTTTTGTGATCTGATTCAATTTTGTGTACTACCAGATCAGCTAAGACTGGATTGTATGAAAAAACAATTGAAAAACTGTTCTGATTAACTTGGAAATCATTAAGGCGTTTGTGCTTAATTTTCTAGCCTGAATTTTTAACTTTTTAAAACAATAACTGGGGAATTTTTTCCTAAATATGGATTTTATAAATATTTATAACGAAATTTACATGTTTCGATCTTTTACAATACATTTTTAATGTACTGATATGGTAAATTTCATATCATTCTCACCTAGGAATTTCTATTAAACAATTAGTTTCAGATATTCAGCTCAAAATCGTCTCTGGACCCATCCATTGCTCTGCCAACTTTGTATAATTCTTTTTTGATAAATAAAGTCCATTTTTAACTGTCTTTTAGGTACTATAGCTCTTTAGTCTTCCTGGAAACAACTTTGTATCATTTTGAAGATATTATGGTTTGCAAAAATTATTTATCATATATACACTGCTTTTTCTTTTTCTTCAGGCTTTAAATTTGCATTTTATAGTCTTTTTTATCATACCGAGATTTTCCTTCAAATAGCAACTCCTGTGTCTTAATTTTAACCAAATCCGACATTGTTTTTTAATTCAACTAATTAACTGAAATATATACTCGATTACGAGATCATTATCTTCTTCTTCTGGTTCTATCCACTGTACCATTACAAGCGGTTTTCTAGAGTTTGCAAAATTTTCCCATTCACCAATTCTGACGATGTATATCCTGTATTGTCCGTAATGCTAAAAGAGTAAACGGAAAATGGAATCCCATTTGGATCTTAACTTAAAAATAGAGCTCGTAAAATTCATTTTAATATTTAGTGAGAACGTTCGATAGAGTTACTCTGGGGATGCTATATGGAGCTACATATGACAAGAATGCCAAATTTTTCGAAGAATTTTGCCGTCAAATTACCAGTAAAAGAAATACTCAAGTCACGTTGCGTTTCACTAAGAAATCCCATTCCGCTAAAGATGTTTATTGTGTGACAAGAACTGAACTGATATTAGTCGCCGTTACAGCTTTGGGGAACTTTGATGGTCCTGATATGAAATGGCCGTGATAAGACATCGATTCACATTAAATGAGATTGGTAGTGGTCTACATCCACTAATACTCAATTTTGTGAAAACCTTGCTGTATAAAAAGATTAAGTTTGATGGAATTTTTTTTTAATCATTTACATTCCCAGCCCTCTAAAATTGGTAGGGACGGTAAAAATATTGGTTTAATTTATCCTCAGACGTATTAGCCCCTAAATATGAGAGTATTCTTTCATGCTATGGAGATTTAATTTCCTTTTGTGTAACTCTGCTAGTACCTTATTATATTAATTTTATTTTGTTGAAAGCTTTTAAAATATTCAATTCCGTACACCGATAAAGAAGCAATTTTTAATTTAATGTTAAGGAGGGAAGGTTCGTTCTGGGTACCTTCCGTTCCGAACGTGAGTTCTTAACCGATCACGCCAAAACGATCGTCTTCGCGTGATGTTGGTACTAGTTTATATAGATATCACTCCGCCACATACTTCCCTACCAGTGTTTCGGTGAATAGGCGAACAAACGATACCATATTCGGGGCGAGCATGTAAGCAGTTGCGTCATTCGTGCGAGACGACTTGAGAATTGCGTAATTTGTGTGAGACGACTTTGAGAAGTAACGGCTTATTTGCGTCAATGTTTGACGGCTTAGTTGCTTTTGCGGTGAATAGATGGCGCCACGACTGAGGCGCGTGAAGGGTGCGGTTCCTTTGCACGGCCAGGGTCAACAATGAAAGAGGAAGGTTCGTTCTGAGTACCTTCCGTTCCGAACGCGAGTACTTAACCAATCACTCCAAAACGATCGTCTTCACGTGATGTTTGGTACTAGTTTATGTAGGTATCACACCGCCACAAATGTATTGTATAAATTAGCATTTTGTATTGAATTTTTTTTATGGACACATTTCTCTTACTCCAGCGTATTCTACACTAACTGTAAACAAGATATCTTAACACATTTACATGATGCAGTTACATCATGTAACAAATTAAAAATATGTCACAAATTCTAATTCGATATCTCTTAAACAATATGAAATTGTATCCCCTTTTTGATCAAATTCTAAAAAGTTCGTGTAAATATTACAGTGCATACGTTCTGAGAAATTGGACTTATAAAAGACAAAAAGAGCTGGAATAGTTTGAGACATAGCCATCCTGGGATGACCATGTCTTGCCGGTTCCGCGTAAGCTAGAGGTGTGGGATTATCAAAATGATGAGACATAATTCTTAATACAACTTTTATTAAGAGTAACTTATAATACTTAAATTCTAATTTGACAATTATTAATTAGAGTGAGAGTCAAGCCCAAAGTAAATCACGTATTTAAGTCAGATCACGCAATTAGATCCTCTATCTCAATTATCCTAAATAATCCTGTTATCTAATTACTTATATCTAATATTACCTTTCTCAGTCCTGGTTCCTTTACCTAGATAATGGTATCTATAAACTTTATTAACGAAGGTTCCAACTTCTTTATCCTAGGCTTCTATTCTTTCCAAAACTATCGGACTGTTAATTCTTGATGAGCAAGATTTCACACTAAGCTTTATCACGCTATTGATCAGAATGATTCCACACTACAACCTCTGAGCCTGCTACGCTATGCTATCTATGCTATTGCTATATCTAGGTTTGCCACGTTATCCTTTTATAGTATATCTCATTTACATGTTACTTTCGTTTATCTTCTTGGTATTGGGTTGGAAAGGTTTTGCCATTAATCGTGGCCGTCAAAGAACATAGGAGTCATGTTAATCAGAAAGACGCGAGAGACGTCACAAGTTTTCTATATTAAACGACATAGTTTCGTCAGTTCTTAATTTGAGAAATAAAGCAAAAATAAATCTCAATTTAAATTTATTGAGTAATATAATAGAAGATAAACTGTATAGTTACACTTGAGAGTTACAAATGTGACTTGTTAAACTGTATAGTTATAATATCCTCCTTAAAATCTTCGTAACTCTATAATAATGGATGGCAGTTATACCACTGTAAAAAGTAATGTACTTCGCAAAATCATTTTTCTCTAATTCTACCTTCTAATATCATCTAACAGTTCTCTTGACAGCTTCGCGAAGGAGAAGCTTATAAAGAAAATTGGGAAATTATTTTTTTTTCATTTCCTATTTATTTCCACAAACTTGGGAACATAAACACGGGATTTTTGAAAGAAACAAGAATGATAGAATAAAATCCCATAAAGACGTAAAAAATCAGAATCAAACTTTCTGGGTCATTTGAAGAAATGGAATCAATATAACGGCTTACAGAACCTAAAGTAGAAAAATATTAATGAATTTAATTTATGAATCATCATTTAATACACAAGTAATATAAAAAAATTAAGTCAATTCCTACTTAAATGGATGAATAGAAAATATTTTAGTAACGATTGAAAATTTGAACAAGATATATATATATATATACGGGAGAGAGTGAGCTAATAGTAGGAAGTGAATAAAAGACAGGATTTTTTTTGTAAAAGAGAAAACAATGTTAGCGGAAAAAAGCTATTGTAATATTTTGCGCAGAAAAAACGAAAATAAAAGATTAAACAGAGAAATTCTTAGACGTGATTAATAAAATATATCAATTCGTGACTTAAATGACATTTCATAGATAAATAAAAATTTATCAAATAGAAAATGCGGAATTTTCCAAATTATTACATTTGAATAATAAACAAGACGTGCTAGTAGATATTGATTGATATGTTCCTGTATGAAACATCAGTAAATGCACCAAATGAGTGAGTGTTTATTAAAGTCACACTGTACAGCAACATGAGGGCTATTGTCAACGGAACTCTTAATTTTGAGCGACGGTCAAGTAGCGAGGACAAGTGGTCAGAGCTTGCACCCCACTCTAATAATTTTTACATCACACGAAAGTGAGAAATTGGTCCTCGACAGATTTAACATGCATCAACCCCTCTACACGGTGGGTTTTCAATGGCACTTATAAAATGCCAGGTTCGAGTCTGTAATCATAACTACTAGACTACCATGGTCACGGAAACTCTACAAAATTTTGGTGTTCATAAGTCTTTTACATTTTAGCTGATTTTTTTTCTCCATCTATGACTTCACTTACAGGAATTTATGCTTTCTCTCTCACTCTGTCTCTCTGCTTCAGGCCGTCACGCAGTCACAAAAAGCTTGCGACTAGGTTTAGGAATAGGACCCTTATCGAAAAGTTCATTACAGGTTCTCAAAATTTGGCAATTTAAAATCTTTCCCAAACTATGCTAAATGCTCTGTCTGCCAGACCTCTCCAAAACATATTCATGATTTCTTGGATATCACATTACAGCAGGGTTTCTTAAACTGTGGGGCGTGCCCCTCTAAGGGTGGGGGCATGATAACCCTAGCGAGCATATTAAAAAGTTGAAAACAAAAAATTATTTTAAAAAAATATTAATTTATTGAAATTAAACAAACAAAATGCATTCTGACATAATAGAAAATAAAAAACATTTACTCTGATATAATACACTTATAAATGTATCAGTACTGCACAATGTATTTTATAATTAATTTAACAATATTAATTTGAGAACAAGTTTAATAATTACCAGTGACCTCACGGGCTTGTCATATATATACATAAAATTATATGTAAAAATTAAAATTTATCTAGATAATTTGTACGGTTTATAATTATTCCCTTAATTGCCAACTTACAGTTACGCAATTCACTTCCCAATGCCACCATTTTCATTTTGCATGTATGCAAACGTATGTGGTGTATTGGAGGGGGGGGGAGAAAAGAAATAAATAAGAAAATCCTCTGAAATAAGTAAATCTTTTGCAAACACTGTCAAGTTCATTTTAGATAGCAATGAACAAAAAAAGATTGGATTTCAGAAAGACGTATATATACGTCCGGGGCAATTTACGTACTGGCTGAGCGAGACATTTATATACACCGGCGGTAGAAAACGTAAAAGTCGCATTGTAGCTTTAGCGTCAGAGTATAGTGTTATCGAATTCAATACATTGCTATTATACGGAGGGGGGTAAATTATGATTAAGTATTGGGTCACAAGTATTGAAAGTTTGATAAGCGCTGCATTAAAGGATCTATATGAACAATCACTGATTGTTCTTGACATTCTGAGAGTGAACAATATCATGGACTTTATCTAGCTCAATCAGACATGAAGTTAAGCAACAAAGCAACACATCAAAGCAGACCTCATTTTTTACACAGAAATATCTGTACTTCATACAAGTAAACAAAAATAATTCTTATAAAATGTTTTCTTCGTTATACACCTTAGGTTTGTCCTTTATTCTCATATAGCCCTTGAAAATTATTTAACTTTCTAATGTATTCTCACTTTTATACACTTTCAATATTAATACTCGGAATCTTTCTTTAGGTCACTCTCTTACTCAATTCCAATACTTATGTCTTAATTGTGTAGATTTGAAATTAAATTTCACATCAAGAATTCTGTGAGACAAAATGCATACCATGTTATAAAATGTATAACATATAGCCAGTAAATAGTAAGTGGGTGAAAAATGGTCTCTTATATATATATGGAAAATATATACCATGTGAAAATATATATGTATATACAAATATATATGTATATACAAATAATGTGAAATAAATAACTGCGGGGTTTAAAACAGTCAAAGTAAGTATTTTCAACAAAAAAGATGAAAATATTTTTACAAAAAAACTCTATTAAAATAAAAATAAAGTAAAAATATGTTTTATTTTTCTCTTATATAAAACGTTTATCTTACCAAAAAAAAATTCCGCGGGAGTTTTTTAAGGTAATTAACGAAAACATCTTAAGCACTGCTCCGCAAAATGTGCATTTTTCTTTTTAAAAAAGTAAATTAAAATTTCTACCAGAAAACCATTATTAAGATCTTAATCAACCGAGATGCAAAAAAAGCAAATTTTACTTTAATTTCCAGTTTTTATTCAAACTTTTGAAAATAATGCCATAACTGATATTCAGCTATTACAGTTTTTCTTGTTATTAATATTAATTTTTAAAAATGAGAAATATTTTGTTCTCGTTTTATTAATTTAATCCGATATCCAGTAATCACTCTCCTACTTTCGGATAAATTTTGGCTGCTTTTGGGGCCCCCCCCCCTTTTTTTTTCTTCATTTTATAATCCAGAAACATATCAAAATTTAATACAACACATGCTGAAAAAAATTAAATTAAATTTATTCACAATTCTATTTTGTAATTATTATAATCATAATTTTTTGTTTGCCAAAAAAATTACAACATAGGTATTTAACCTTCTTTCGAACCGGGCCGTATACACATGATAGGTATTTCTCGTGGGCCTCACACATATGACAGTTCTTTCACATGGGCTGCAACATGCGGATAATGGTAAAAGCACACTATAAGACCAAAGCAACATTGACAAACAAAATTGATCAAAATATTTACACTTATATTTGGCTTTTATTTTAATGCTATATTAACTTTTCTATCAAACACACGCATACGCAAATATTTATTTTTATAAATTTTCTCTGAGTTATGGGATAATTTCTATTTTCTTTCATCTATGGCCAAGCGTCTTGCTTACATTCTACTATTAAAAAAAAAAAACAATTGATAGCAAGATTGTTACATTTGATTGCTTGATTGATAGAATTTCCTGTTAAACGTTTTGTACGTTGTTTCCCAATAATTATATTTCTTAGTGCAATGGCTATGACTGGGTAAATCAAAAAAGGCCAGCGGGCTACAGGTTGAATATCTCTGAATTACGTTTTAATACTCCCAGTTTCAAAAAAGAAAAAAAAATTGTGATAAATCACTATTGCGCGCGCGATATGCTTAGGAATTATTCTAACAAAGAAAAGGGAAATCAATCAAAACCAATATTCTGAATTAAAATGGAACTATATAAACCAACAGTTAGCACAGAAAGTCACTTTTTCAATTTGTAAAATTATTCTGTTACTGAAGAGTAACAGACATCCTCTGACGTAATCGTCGTTCATTGGCAACTTCCTTGAAACTTTTCTTACATGAGACTTTTCGATCAAATATTATCAAGTGACTATTGCACTTTAAATTAAAATCGATCTGAAAGTCCTCATACAGCATTATGCAGAGAGAAAGAGTCCAGTATTATTTCAATGTCATCCAGGCAAAATAAAGAACTAATAGGAATTCTATTTTATCGCTGACTCTTTTCATATCCAGTTTCAGCATCTTCGTTGAATGTACGGAAATTAGGTGAGCATATTTTCGAGTTTGATACAGAAAAATCATGGCCTATGGATTTCGCAAATTTCATAGTAATAGGCTCTCATGTTGGAGACGAAATCACGTTAAGGCGATACGTATATGTATTCAGTAGATGGAATACATAAAGTGAAAGATTACATTAAGGTCAAATTTGATGTTTGTAATGCCTCGCTAAAAATTCTTCACAGATTGATACAGAATTTGAGAAAATTGATTCAAATTGCTACAAAAAATCTCGTTGAACAAAAACTGAAAAATACTACATATGTATTTTCTGAACATTTTAAGACTTTTTTGTTTCCTATTTTATACTTAAAGAATTAAGAAGATACTAACGTTTAATAAAATAGGGCAAATACATATTGTAATTCATTATTTTTGTGATAAAGTGCCTTTTTTCATTAAAAATGCAATTTTCTCAAAATGATGGTTTTCAAACTGCGTGTACCTTTTTCTCAGAATCTACATAATGAATGCACATGCAATTTTTACTGCTTATAAATAATATGTAACTATATATACTAGAATTACTTTTTTGGAGATTTTCCCAAAATATTATGCTGAAAAGCAGTTATTGTAAAAAAAAAAAGACAATTTTCAAAAATTTCATAGTAATACTTTTACGTTGAATTTTTTTTTTTTTTTTGAAAAAAGTAAACAATATATTTCAAACATTTTAACAATTGTATAAATAAAAAAGCCTAATTTATATACAGAAAAAATTTGAAGCTTTTATATTTGACAGTCTCTGAAAACAGGTTCCTAAAATGGCTCAATTTAACATAGTCGGTATAGGGGGTACCGACTAGTCTTAACTTCATCACATCCGTAATTCGTTGTCGAATCCACGACTCGACAACTTCGGCAAGGGGTTCGAGACCATGACCCCGTAACTTCTGCATTTTGTACGTAATCCCGAAAATCTGTGTAGGTAGTTGAGAATTCTATCCATGAAAGATTTTGGTTGGGAACATTTGCGACATAGCGCGTAGAAGCCGTGAAAAATCGCAAACACAAATATACGAGGTGAGATCAGAAAAAAGGTTACAAGTTGAATAAAAAAATATTTATTAACAATATAAAATACAAAAGGGCATTAAGAGACATACATGCTTGTTACATTTCGACATAATCACCAAGTCGATTTAGGCATTTATCAGAAATCAGGTCCCCCTGTCGATTGAGACAGGTTTCGGTGGGTGATTTCACAGCATTGTCTAGGAATATCGCAGCACATCAGAAACGATATACTGCACGCAACCATAGCTCAGTTCCAGTTCTCAAGAGAATTCATGCAGTTATATACCTGTGTGTTGATTATTTTGAATCATTTCTCCAATTCATGCCGTGATAATTTCTGTCGATGAAGAACTTGGCAGGCCGCTATCATATTGCGGCTTTCGACATCCTGTCTACCTGATTGAAAAGAGTGACATAATTTCGCTACATGTGGCCATGCTTATTGCAGATTCTGACACATTCTTTGCCCCAAAAAAAATAGAGTCACGACTCGCACTTCCAAACGAGACCAATTTCTTAAGTGTCTTGCCATTTCAATCGTTTTCAACTTTCACTACCTACCCACAAACTAGCTGTATGACAAGTAGTACCATTTGTCTCCACTCTGGGGAAACAAAATTTCTCCACAAAATGTGGTTTACAAATGCTGCGGCTTGTAACCTTTTTTCTGGTCATCCCTCGTACTTCAAATATATTTATCGGTTAATTGTTTCAGTTTATAATGGAAGACATCAACACTCTTGATACAATTGTAAAAAAATAAATAAATAAAAAATTCTGTTAATTTAATTAAACCAGCTGAGACTCCTTATGTACATTAATACTATCTGGGTTAAAATCCATTTAAGATGCTTCTTCCAAATGAGAGATTGGAAGCAATAAAAGCGCAATATTTTCCGACTGACATTAGTATGCTTCTATACTATATTATTATAGTTAAAGTCTATTTCAATTCACTTTATATTGCAACTCGTATTTACGTTTCACGTTACCTTTGTAGGAAGGCGTCGATTAAAATTTTTCTGTAACATAAAAAAAAACACCTCAAATTAGATTCAAGAAGGAAACCACTCAAAATACCGCTTACAAACTTTTCAAGAGCATATTTTGCTTACAAAATGTGGTGATTCCATCTGAAATCAAAAATTTATTGAGAAATATATTAATATTCAAAAGACAAAAGACATGATGAAAAGACGGAGTAGTTGAAACTCTTGCAATTTGTTTACAATGCAGTGTTTATTAAAATTGAGTTTAACATTTAATTATTCTTGAGATTCCGATCCCCATAGAGACACAAAAGCGTCTATGCCTTTTTTCAAAGAAAATGTTAATAAGCTCTTGAAGTTCGTATTTATTTCGGTGATAATTATTGCAATTAGAATTCTACTACTTTTCTCTATCATAAGGATGCAAATTAAATTAATTAATTTTATTTCTCATTATCTTTGTTGGGCATCTTTATTCAAAAACTTACTTATGGATGGTTAATTCTTTATATACATTACTGGAGTGCTTTATAAGACTCTTAAAACATTTAAATCACCTCATTTTTAGAGAGTATTGATATATAGCTTATAAGATTGCTAAGACTTAATTCAATTCGATTTAGAAGAAGTTACTTCAAATCCTGAAATAACTATTTAAGTTTCACTTAAAGTAATCAAAGATCTTACTTAACAGTAAATGATCACATTTTAAAATCACGAAAATGTATTGAATGTGCTCTGAAAGATATCTTTCAATAAAGGAGAATTTAATAAGTAAAATATTTTTTTAATTAAGAAAAGGACTCTTGTCTTTACTATAGGTTATAACTAAAAGCTAATTAACTATGTTATAGTAAGGACTAGAGTTATTTGAGCTAGTACCTTAATTAGTTAAATAATCATTGAAATGGTGAACAGCACTACATCACTCTTTTGAAACTCGATAATTGATTCTTTTCAAACACAAGATTTCTTCTAAGCTCTTTTAATATAAACCTATAATTCAACAAAATATAGTAAATAAATCTTGATCCTGAAATATTAACGATGTAAATGAAATTGGAAATAGTTTTAAGAAAAATGAAAAGATTTAAATTGAACTAGAATATTGCAGTATTCTTCTCTAAGATAGCGAATTAAGCAACTAATATTTTTGTCTTGAATTTAGTTGCAATTATAGGATTAAATTCAACACAATAAAACAATAAAGACTAAAAGCTTCCATTTTAGGCTGTATATAAGTCCTAAGCTAAATATGCTATTTAAAGTTACAAGCAATAGTTATTGTAATTATGCAAGAGGATGATGAATCCTTGAAAGACAAGACAATTCTTTTCATTCTCCTTATCTCGTTTTTAAAGTTAATTTGGTTTGATTTTATTAGTATCATAAAAAATCTCTACATTGGATAATGACTACGGAATTTATCATTAGGAACCACAGTCAAACTGTGAGGGATTAGTCCCTCTCTCTTACCCACATAGAGATGTTGAAGGAAGGTAAGAAACACTAGAAATAATCAGAAACAATATATTTATTGATCTCACAAAATAGTAACAATGATTCAATTAATTTCAACTAGAAGAGACGTTCTCTGTATGAGCAAAATGTGGATTAATAGCAAGGTACACGTATTACAGGAAGACTATCAATATCGATCTCCTTATCACAGGATCAAACCTACTATCCTACTTAATTTAATACTAATTCAACTATAGTAATTAATCGTCACTTTAAATCTTTCCTCTAGCAATTATTTGAAATATTCTATAAAATTTAATATAATACCGGATCAGTAGTAATCAATTTTATCTCACGACGTTATCTTTCCTTCTCCTCATCGCAAGCTAAAAACCTTGACTATATATAGTAGACTTAATTTGAACATATTACGGTTTCTTCTTCAAAAGGGTTGTTTGTGAATGAACGTGAATTGATAGCCCAAAGGTTTCCCAAGAGGATTAGAAGAAGGTAAGCGAATAGATCCGTCACAAAATACGAATAATATTAATTTGAGTGAGAAATTTATAGACACATATTAAATACAGCAATATCTAACAATCAGGCCACAATATCTTTTAAAATTCGTGCACGCTGAGTTTTTTAACCTTTTCGTATAATTTTGTGTTTTCACTTAGTTCAAAACTAATATGTCTTTATAACGCACGTATTCCGATCCCTAATTTTTTATTCAATTATACACTACTTGGCATTGAAAATGCTACACCAAGAAGAAATGGCCAGAAAGTGAAGAAACTCGGGAAGCAGAGAAAGACAAAATTTAATGAGATAAGAGGTGTTTACTTTGAAATGATAATCGAAACATTGAGAGAGAGATATCAACGTCAAATGAGCAGATTGTGGTACCAACACAAACGATAACATAAGAAGCAATGTGCTTTACTACAGAGTCAATGAGAGTATGGAAGACGTTCTGAGGAAGGGGTCTTTCCTAGTCAGTTACTATACTCTTTCAATTAATTGGAACCAACATTTTTTTCTTGTCTGAATAGGTATGTGATTACCAGTTATGTCCCGAACAACCTCAAACCAGTTATATCAGCTCAGAAGGACTGTGG
Organism: Trichonephila inaurata madagascariensis; assembly: GCA_019973955.1. Classification (NCBI taxonomy): domain Eukaryota; kingdom Metazoa; phylum Arthropoda; class Arachnida; order Araneae; family Nephilidae; genus Trichonephila; species Trichonephila inaurata. Next base: position 169,116 of record BMAV01010094.1, on the reverse strand, counting down.
CGGATCGACTTTGACTATAATTAACTCTTTTTATTTGTTTTAGTACATTAGTGATTCAGTTGTGTGCCTTTCAGTGTGGTAGCTGGTGCCTATAATTTTGCATTCCACGTATCACGTGTTACTTTTGTTTGTTCAGAGATCGATATTAATCCTAGGAAGCGTTCTAAGGTAATGCTCTTAACAAACTCACTTTTATGACTGTGAGAGATATAGCTACTTTAGTTGGTGTGGGTAAATCAAGTGTTTCAAGAATTTTAAGGACATTTCAAAATTTCCGATCATCGTCTCCAAAAAGAAAATGTGGGCTCAGACGGAAAATTACTCCAAGAACTGATAAAATTCGAATAAGAAATAGGAAAATAAATCAAAGTAAAATGAGCACAGATCTTCGAAAGGATTTATTGGATTATGGCAGCGTTTCTCAAATAGTAGGGCGCACCCCCTAGAGGGGCATGATAACTCTGAGAGGGGGGGGGCGATCATATTCAAAAGTCTAAAATAAAAGATTATTAAGGAAAATTATTAATTTATGAAAAGTAAACAAACAAAATACATTCTTTCATATAATAAAAAGTACAATACACATTTACAATAATATAATACACTTATAAATATATTAGGACTGTGCAAAGTATTTTACAATTAATTTAACAATACTAAGTTACGAACAAGTTTAATAGTTATCAGTGACACCATGGGCTTGTCATACAAAAAATTACCTCCAAAAATTAATATTTATCTTGGTAATTTGTACAGTTTAAAATTAATATCTTCACACTGCCGATTAAAGGTTATGGGATTCCCTCCCCATTGCCACCGTTTTCTACGTAGGCCCGCGGGTGGGAAGGTATGGGGGGGGGGAGAGAAGAAGAAGTAAAGAAATCCCCTCTGAAATATAAGTAAATCCTTCGTAAACACTGTCAAGCTCCTTTTATTGCATTCCAAAGCCTTCGGAATAACTTTATGGATAGCATTGCACAGAAAGGATCGTACTTAGGAAAGATGTATATATACGTCAAGTGCAATTATCGCTTTAGTTGAGCGAGACGTTTATATATGTCGGTAACGCTTAAGACGTTAATGCCGTGCTGCAACTTTAGTTTCAAAATATAGTATTACTGAATTCAATACATTGTTATTGTGTGGAGGGGGGAGCGATGAAAATTCTTATTGAATATCGGGTCGCTAATAGTGAAAGTTTGAGAAGCACTAGATTATGGTGTTGAAGTGTCCCTCAACTGTACAGAAAAGTATTCTGGAAGTTAGCCTTAAGGCATCAAGACCAAGGAAAAAGCAATTTCTAACTCAGAAAACAATGAAAAAACGTTTAGCGCATGAACCAGAAATAACCATCCTAGACTGTTAACGACTAGAAAAAGGTGATTTTTCAGCGATGAAACGCATTTATTTATGCAGAGATACAAATCAAGTGTAGTTAGACGAAGTGAAGTTGAAATTCTCTGCTGCCACAGATCGTGGTCTGTTACAGTCTGTTCGATCTGTAAAACACTTTTCTAAGCAAATATTTGGGGGTTTTTTCACAACAAATGGCACTAGAGGATTAGTTCCTTTTAAAGGCATTATGAATTACCTCAAATACATAGAAATATTACGCAATAGAATTGTTCCATCTATGGAAACATTTAACGGAACATTTCAATAGGATTCGTCTTCTTGTCCCAATTCGATATTGATCGAGACTTTTAGGTGTGAAAATAAAATAAAAGTGCTTAATTGGCCTGGTAATTCACTAGAGCTTAAATCCATTGAGAATTTATGACATATTCTGAATAATTGTTTGGCTTGGAGAAGTTGCGGGACAACAGAAAAAATGATAAAAAGTGCTGTACAAGTGTGGTTCCACGATGAGGAAGTTAAGTGAGTGAGTGAGTGAATATTAACGTCAATCTGTTCAGCTACAGGAGGATTTTTGGTGACGAACCTCGTAATTTTGAACCATGGATAAGTAACAAGAACACCTGAGCTGGCACCTCTTCTCCTAACTGCCCCACCACACCAACAGGAGAACATTTGAGTTCTCTTCACATTTAACATGCATCGCTCCCCTACACGGCGGGTCTTCAGTGTGGTACTTGGCTCGAACTCATGACACCTCAGCCACGAATCTGTTACCTTGGCCACTAGGCTACGGTAGCCACCATGACGAAGTGAAGAAAATGTGCGCTGCATTAGTGTAGTCAATACCAAGACGTGTTAGAGAGGTAATTTCTGCTATAGGTGGACATATTTTGTACTAATATAGATTTTTCTGTCTATTTAAGATATGTAATAATTAAAAGCTAGAGTGGATGAGTGCAGAGTGAAGTCTAGCTTTATCCTGCTGGCGAACGGGAGTGTAGCCATCCGCTGATATACATTGGACTTGTATCATTGTTGTGACATTGTAGTGTTCTGAATAAGAAACAGAGATTGCCGACTATCACACGCGATAGTGGCGTAAACCTTGATGTCACATTTTTGCTCAGTGGCACGTTTTACAGATACAATTACCCCGCTTTCCCATAGATACACGGCGACTTTAATAAGGCAAGCAGAAGTGTAACTCGTCTGAGTGGAAAACTTTATATTATTCCTTCGTACACGCCGCTCTATACCAACAAAATTGCAAACAGAATTATCTGCTCTGTGAGGCCAATAGAATCTTTTTAATGGATGTCATGACTGCAGGTCACCAACAACCACTTGTCGGGTTATGTCTGGTAGATATGGGAACGTTAAAGGTGTTCTGTATGTATAGCAAAATGCCAGGTGGAATTGCTTGCAGGATCACCATTGCTTGTCGTTGGATGCATATATCCAATTATGCTGACAACCTACTAGCTGCAGCGGCACCCCTCAAACGTATCACTTTTTCTTGTTCTAACCATTTTTACCTCAGCTGGCACAACGTGCACGTGTCAAAGTGGGAGTCAGCTGAAATTTGACGTATAGACCAATCTATCCTCAGTCCAATCACCATGTCTCTTGTAAAATTTCTGAAACTACCCCCGTTGGTTGGGATTTGGCCTTTTCTACTCTGAGATAAGAAAGTAAAATCCACCAGGCGAAATAACGGCACGTATATTGCCTATTATTTCAACTGCATTTATATCGCCACCTCAAAGGTATGACCAATAAAAAATAGAGTTAAGCTGTCTTTATTGAATGTCATGGATCTTGAGTCTACGAACATATTTTGATGTTCAAGATACGCACAGATAATTTCGTTAAGTCATGCAACATATACCCCTTTAAATTATACAGTCCTTAAAATTTATAAGCACCATATAAATGTGTAATTTTTAATTTAATATCCAAAATAAACAATTAATTAGACATTAAATTTAGGGGGAGGGATATGTATCATACTTTAAGCGAAAAAATTTATTTTAAAAAATCATTCCGGCATAAATTGTATAATAGAATAAAATAGTCTCTTTAGTATAGAGAAAAGTCTATGCCTGTTTAATTTAAGGGCAGCTATTAAAGGGCTCGTGCAAAAAGGAATATTAAGAGAATAAAGGAATAAATAATATTAATTTTCTAAGAATATTAAGTTTATAGATAGGCGCATAATGCTACTTCGTTTAATTTTTTTAAATTAAAAGTTATTTTCATCTGTTTGACGTTTGATTTTAAGCACATACTCAGAACAAAAATTTTGCTATTCTTTTAAGTGAAAATGAAAAAAAAGTTGACTAAAATAAATTTATAAAAAGCGAAAGAACGTTAGGAAAAACTGTTTATG
>BMAV01010094.1:102875-154131 GCA_019973955.1 Trichonephila inaurata madagascariensis | reverse complement strand
ATAATCGCCTTTGTAAGACATTTTAACTTGGATAAAATTATAATTGGTTGCCTTAACATTTGTTTTCTATATATTTAACATTTTCAACTCCAAGTGAAATTTGATACTAATATTAAATATAAAAAGATAAGTAATTAAGAATACTACTATGTTTAAATCCTTTAAGGAATCTGAACAAACACATTTTAAATTTAGTCATTAATTTATTTTGTATTCAATTGAGAATTATTGATCTGATTATCGAACACTTATAGGAGTTATTCGATCCAAATAAATGAGCATATCTGTATCCAGTTATCTATGTACATAAGGAAAAAATGCGACTAACTCGTTCAATCACTCACTAGTTCCAAAACATTTAGACTCACAGACATGAAATCTGGTAATCAAGTTTCTTTTGTTGAGTAGACACACGTAAAGAATGAGTTTTGTGGAAATCCGCTTCCAAGAGGGATTGCGATGGATTAGCAGGATTTATAGATAAGCATTCCCATTTTTGAACTGCAAGACCTGTAATGCATGGCCGGTACTATACATTTGTCTGAGAGAGTCAGAAAGAAGATTAGCCATAGTCAATATAAATTCTATTTATTAACAATTCTCAACAACGTCACAAATTCAACAACCCAAGTAAAGAAATGCACCAATTGATAAAAATGGGGAGCAATAACGAAGTAGATGAGATACTAGAAGTTTAATAATAAATCGAATCACTTACACTTAGCACATCCAGACAATACACCTTCTTATATTTGAAGATGATTTCAAAAGTATTCTAATTCAAACCAACCCGAATCCAATTTCCAACTAATGAATCAAATGGCCAAACTTAATATTAATCAAATTATCTACGAAGCGCTCTCGCCTAGCTTTACGTTAGTTACTACTTGCAATCCTGTTAGCTTCTAACCTCTCCCTCCTATCAAGCTTGAAAGTTAATCTTTATATACAAACCTTGATTTGAATAATCACGTCTTCTTCTTCTTCTTCGGAAATGTATCAATAGAATAATATTTTAAAGACCCATTATTCCCCACGAGGATTAGTTAGAAGAACGCGAAAAGACCCGTTACAGATCTACTCACTTGAAATCTGGTTAGTATATTTCTTTTGTTGAATAAGATTCACTAAGAAAGGGTTTTATGGAAATTGGCTCACAAGAGAGGCTACTAGACAGACTCCAAACTATACACGAAATTCCCGTTTTTGGAGTATTAAGCCCACAGGAAATGGTGTGAGCATGGCTCATTTGTTCAGTAGACATCCGCTAACAGGTATTATTGAAATCGACTGTTGAAGAAGATTAAATGGATGAATAAATGGACGAAGAAACTTTCGGTTTAAAACTAATAGGTTTAAACACTTAAGAGGACACAGTACGATTAAATTGACAAAAATCGGTCAAAAAATCAAAACTAATTTTTCTAGCCTAAATTATTCTTTATACACTTTTCTATAACCTCACAAAATTTGAAAGCTCTATACTTAAAAAACGCAGAATTATGATAGCCTTGACATTCGTTTTTATTCACATCCCTATGGCAAATCAAAACTTTAAACTTACTTATCTCAGAAAGGTAAAATAACTAGTTTGTCTTCATTTAAAATGCTAAAGCTTTTTTTCTATTGTGCCTAATACTTTGATTTTTTTTTTACCTTTTGTTAATAGTATATGTAACAAAAGCTGTTATGGTTTTTGAATCAAAGCAATACTTATTTTTTAAAAAAATAATTGAAGTTAGAATTTACACATTTTTTAAGGAATTTTCAATGAGCATTCACAAAAAGAAGTATTGTACGAATACCAATCATGTTATCGCAAAGACCATACCAACTTTTGTTATACATAGTTTACATACTTGTAAATCAAGTGACATGCGTGTATGTAAATTTTTGTAGGAGGAGTAGCATTTTAAAATCACTTCACATTTTTTCCTTAAAAAGTTAAATGGCTAACTTTTTATGAAATTTTGAACACAAAATCTGTTTTACATAGTATACACACATAGGAGGCAAACAAAAAAATTTTGAAAATCCTTAAATTAAAAATTTATTTGGTAAACCGTACCATGTCACCTTAAAATTTGGTAGGCAAATATTCTTTTAGTAGAAATCAGCTAAGCACGGGTTTTACTGAAATCGACTGCGAAAAGAGAATAAGATAACGTAATACAATAAAACTCCCGTTATTGAATATGCCAAATTTCAAATATGTCTTGAAATTTGGCATGTATGTTTCTTTTGTTGAGTAGTGTTCCTCTAACAAAAGAGAAGATTGTGATGGGGAGTTACAGATGCTTTTTATGTATAAAAAATTACCATTTTGGAACTGTTAGACCTACAATTGTAATAAAGGAACGGTCCCATTCATTAATGTACGTGAGATTGATGGAAGATGAGCCATAGTCAACACAAACTCAATTTATTAACAATTCTGAACAACGTCACAAATATCAACAACCCAATTTAAAAAATAAATATGGGAGCAATAGCGATGTAGACGAGATACTAGAAGTTTTATTTATAAATTGGGGCAATTACTCATAGCACGTCCAGGCAATACACCTTCTAAAATTTGAAGATAATTTCTAAAGTATCTAATTCAAACCGACCAAATTGAATTTAAACAGCTAATTGATCAAATCGCCAATCTTTATATTAATCAAATAATCTACGAAACTCTCTCGCCTAGTTTTATGTTAATCACTACCTGCTATCTGCTTAGCTTCTGACCCCTCTCTCCTTCAAACTTGAGAGTTGATCTTTAAATACAAACCTTGATTGGAATAAATCGCGTCTTCTTCTTCGGAGGAAAGTTTTCAATAGAATAATATTTAAAGAACCATTATTCTCCAGAGGATTAGTAGAAAGAACGCGAATAGACCCACTACACAGTCTTGAAAACTGGTAAGCATTTGCTTTTTGTTAAGTAAAGATCCTTTAAAATTGAATATTGCAGAAATGGATTCTCAGGAAAGTTTTGGAGGGGTAAAAAATAAATAGACTTAAGTTTAAGAAATTCAAGTCTTGTCCATTGAACTAAAGAATCAAGGGGTATCAGAATGTATTTCAATACTTTTGGAAGTTAATATGGTCAGACGAATATACATATATCTATAAGTTAAACACTGTATTTCTAGTCATACAACACTAGAAAAGACCAAAGAAGTAGGCGGTTAACGGCTAGTGTTATTTGAACCAACGCTTGAAAATTTTATACATTCTATTAAATGCACAATAAAACGAAAATTTTCGCGATTCCCTGTGTATCTTTTTAAATAAACCATTAAATAACAATAATGTTTTTTAAAATTATTTTTTTACCTTATATAAATTATTTTTTATCAGATTTAGCAGAATAAATATTTTTAAAATAAAAACCTTGTTTTTACTGCATAAAGTATATTAATACTCTTCTATATTATCTTATCATTAAAATCTGAAAAAGTGTGGCATATATTGTTTCTTCGAATGCATTTTCTTCATTTGTTTTCGTAATATTTTCACGACATGTATTAAGCTCAGAAACAGAGTTTTTTCTCTTGAATTCATGTTTGTCATAATGTGGAACTTTTGAGGTGCAGATATGCAGTAAATCGTGAAAAAAGTCTAAATGAATTAACTTAAATTTAAATACTTAATATGACTGAAAAAATTGGTTTTAACATTTTTCTGTTGGAGATAACGACCATTTTATTTACAAGGGGAGGGCACGACTAAGGAAATTCATTTGGGATCGAGACTTGGTGTAATAGTAGTACTCTTTTAGGGTGTTCACCCCTCAATGTAATTCCGTCAAATGGCCAGTCAATTTGGAGAAATCAGCCTTTGAAACTCATGCTTAGCTTTTATACAGTAAAATTTAATTTTCCTCAACGAGTTCGTAGCTTGATTGGTAAATCGTCTGCTTTCTATGCTGGAGGTTAGGGTTCGATTCCACGCGATCAACATTTTTTCTTCAATTCATTTAATTATTTTTTAAATTAAATAAATTTATTTATGAAAGGTTTATTAAATGATATTTTTTTGTAATTATTTTGAATTTTACAAAATAAAAAAAGTTTAAAATATATAACTTAAATTTTTTACTAGTAAAATTATTAAAAATTATTATTAATTAAAAATATTTAAAGTTATTATTAATTAAAAATATTAAAAATAGTTATTAAATAAAAAATATTTAAAATAATTATTAATTAAAATTATTAATAATTAAAATTAGTAAATTAATTAATATTTATTATAATTAATTAATCACTATTTATACAAATTAATTAATTACTATTTATTAAAATTAATTAATCACTATTTATTATAATTAATTAATTACTATTAAAAACCTTAGCATTAATAAGAAATATTATTAATTTATTCTTACAATTATTATTAATTCATTATTAAAATTATTATTAATTTATAATTAAAATTAGGATTTATTATTGAAATAATTTTAATTTATTATAGAAATTATTTAAATAAATTTATTAAAATTATTTAAATAAATTTATTAAAATTATTTAAATAAATTTATTAAAATTATTTAAATAAATTTATTAAAATTATTTAAATGAACTTTTTGAAATTAAAGGAATTTATTTGAAAAGGACTTATTAAATATTTTATAAAATTGTAAAATAATCAAAGTAATTTTTTTATTTTATAATATACAAAAAATAATTACAAAAAAATATCATTTAATATTTAATAAACCTTTCATAAATAAATTTATTTAATTTAAAAAAATAATTAAATGAATTGATTTAAAAAGTTGATCGCGTGGAATCGAACCCTAACCTCCAGCATAAAAAAAACAGACGATTTACCAATCAAGCTACGAACTCGTTGCGGAAAATTAAAATTTAACTGTATAAAAGCTAAGCATGAATTTCGAAGGCTGATTTCTCCGAATTGACTGGCCATTCGACGGAATTACATTGAGGGGTGAACACCCTAAAAGAGTACTACTATTACACCAAGTCTCGATCCCAAATGAATTTCCTTAGTCGTGCCCTCTCCTTGTTAGAATAAAATCCTCTTAAAGCTCAGTAATATTAATTTTGAAATCGTGAAATAAATATAATAACCAAAGATCATAGAAAATTCAAATAACAGCAACAAACAACAAAATTTGAAACTGCTATGCAATTTTACCATATACAGTGCCCCCATCCCCAGCCAGTATGATGGATGTGAACCACGGCTTGTAACTGAGTGAGTTAGAGTTCGAATCCCGAGTAAGGCATGGATGTATTTTCTCCGGGAAAAGAAGTCGGACTTTTGCCTGTTATGAATTCCCGTCTCGAATGGAAAGCAGCGCATCCCTTCTGTTATATGCTGGGATCATCATTTGTAAGAAATGATTCAAAATGATCAACGGGTAACTCTGTGGGAAATCTTGTCAGAGCTGGAACTGAGCTATGGCAGCGTACAGCATATCGTTTCTGATGTGCTGCGATATTCCAAGATAGTGCTGTGGAATCATCCACCGAGACCTGGCTCAATGCACAGGGACCTGATTTCTACCAAGATGGGTTAAACAATTTGGTTCTGCGTTCTGATAAATGCCAAATAGACTTGGTGATTATGTCAAAATGTGTTAGGCACGTATGTCTCTTAATTCCGTTTTGTATTTTCTGTCTATTGTAAAAAAAAATATTTTTTTATTCGACTTGTTGCCTTTTTTTCTGATCACCCTCTCGTATATAACTTTTTTTACCATGTTATAAATGGTAAATACGGTAAACCTTTCTCATATGGATATCGCTGAAGTATAAAATAATGAACAGATAGTTTTTTCTAACATTTTGCATAACTTTTACTTTAAGCGTAGAAATCAAGAACCGTTTAATAAATGTAAATTAAAACCACTACTCGTGGACTTTAAAAACATCTTATAAAATTAATTAATCCTGCTCTCATATAAAATTAATTAAAACTTTTATTCTCTTTTAGCAAATATTTAAAATGTCAACTTTTAAAACTAACACAGTGATAGAAAATCTTTGCATGTCCTTGATTGAAAAATTGCTAATCCTATGCATTAAAGCGACTTTGCACGAAGTTTCATTTTTGAATAAATTATATATTTTTGAAGCGTGTCTAGAATTTCTAATAAAAATGCCTTTCCCTCTTCCGATATGAAACAATCTGCTTTCTCTCAAACAAAGAAAATAGTTCTTCAATTATTTACTAAAAAGAAATATTTTTATTTGCATAAAAGCTTTTTAGGTTGAAAGTTAGATTCTAAAAGATTTTCCTTACTTAATACAAATATAAAGTACAAAAAAACTAAAAACTATACAATATTGCGCATAAACCCTATTCTACCACATGTTCATGAGCAATCTTTTCCAGTCTTCTAAAGTACTTAAGGGTTTATACGCTGTAAAAGCTACAAAAAGGCTAGACTTATACAAAATTTTAATAATTTTTTTTAAAAATGATACGGGCTATCTGACTTACTTTTTAAGATAAAAGATACCATATACAAGGCAATTTGTTGAAAAGAGTACTTTCAACCTCCGTGCTTATTACACCTAGACCAGCAGTAAAAAACTTTAAGCTTACCAGCAGGGCAAAATTTGAAGCATAAAAGCAGTTTTTCAGTAAGATCAAAGCAAAAAAGTAATTGCCACTAGTTTTATTCAAATTTTAAGTCCGTGCCATATTTCCATTACTTGTGTTATACAAACCAGGCAATGACTTAGAAAAAGAATCGTATTACTAAAAGTACTTCATGACCTCGCATACAAATTAGTGCCATTTTAAATGGAAGGATGTTTCGATATCTAAAATGTCGATTGTGTCAAAGAGAAAGGTTAATGCAAAACATTAAGTTAAGTTTTAACTCGCTGTGATATTTTCAATATGAATTGCGTTGTGGATGCACATGTCACAACTTACATGATACAAAGATACATGAAGATGTATAAATGATCTTGAATTTTTAATAGAGCTATCATGATACGAGTATATGTACGAATATAAAAGTTCATTTTTTTTTCAAGCTATGTTATGTCAGAGTTATATGGAGGGAAAAAAAGCCCTCGTGTAGCTGAACAGTACGACGTTAATATTCAATCAATATGGAGAAAAAAATTTATTAATCAGTGTATACCTATTCGAAAAAGTTGTTCTATGGTATGGTGATTAGGAGAAAAATAATTTTAAAAAATAATTTCACATAAAATTTAATATTGCCACATAGGGGTTGAATTTTCGAATAAATGAAAAGGATTTAATATTTGTTAGATGATTTTAGACTCAAAAAATAAAATTATGTTTCTGCAAATAATCAAAAGCTATGATTATTGATAAGGCAATGTTTTTAATAGCAGATTATGAATAGTTACAGCAGAGAACAAGTATAAAGAAAAAAGAAAACAGAATCCTATAAAAAAAATTTGAAACAGAGTTCATTATGTGACGGGGCTTTATCGCGCTTTTCAATAAATCCTCTTGGGGAATCTTTGGGGCCAGAATGGCATTTCATTCCAACCAGTGGCTCACACAAGCGGGGGGTCCTGGGGATCCGGACCCTCCCAAAGCCCTTGATTTTTTTTTCGATTGATTATTATTCTGAGTATATAGTACGTAAAATTTAATTCAGTATTTGTTATTAATGATTAATTTTATTAATTAATGGTAATTATTTATTCAATAATTAATTTTTACTGTATTTTGCTCCTTAAAATCGACAAAATCAAAAGGAGCATGATACAAGAATGGTGAACTTTCGAACCCGGACCCCCTCACCCATCCCCCCTTGGAAAAATTCCTGTGTGCGCTACTGATTCCAACCAACTCAAGAAGAAAACGCAATATGTAGATTAGGAATGATTATATATATTAGAGCTTTAGTATTCGGGAAGAAGTCTTAGAGAAGTCGGCTGGAGGCCAGAGAGTATTATAGGAGCCATATAGAAGTCGATTAGAAACCATAAAGTTTCTTAGTAGCCGTATCAAGACAGATAATAATTTATAGAAGATATAAAGCTTGGTTGCTGATCGCCGTTGAATATCGGTAAGCGATAGATTATTAAACTTTAGTTATAGAACAGACTCTAGTCATTTAAGGAATCGGCTATAGATAAGGATTCGGAGGTTAATTTATTATAAAGATAGAGTAGGAATTAATGCGCTATTTGCTAAGAATTGTTAATTGCGTCATATCACTCCTGATCGTTTTCCTCTAAGAATTGTGTTACATTGTTTAATACATATTGAGATAATAATAAACTATCTTTATTATGGAAGCTTCGAGTAGTCAATCTTTTATCCCTACAAATTTAGGTCGCGTGGATGAAGAGATGATACCCCTAGTCCGGAGGGTATCACAATTATTCCAACATATCTCTAGCCTGCAAGTAACACTCGGCGAGAAACGTCTTTCGCAGAGCACGACAGTACAGAAGATGTGCGTAGTCCATGACCTCTTCAGAGCTGCACAGAGTGCATATCGGGGAAGGAACAACTTAGAGCAGGATTGAGCGGACTTTTTCAGAGTACCAGCTACTTCTAAGGGGTTTTTTTATATGTTGCTGACCACCCAATGGTGTAGGTGTGGCTATTTGTATTAAAATTGTAAGTTTTCTTTTTTATACACTTGTTCTCGACATTGTACCCATCCTTTAAAATATGTTAGATTATATGTCTACTTCAAAAACCCAAGTAACACAAAATTGTCAAGTTGTATGCTTGAACAACTATGAGAGCTATTGCTAGACCGTGGAGCGTGATCATATTCAATGTAGCAAGCAGAGAAGATACGTGAATCGATGAATTTGAAACCAACGCATGTACTTAATTTATTCGTTGCTGAGTCCCGCACCATCACTGGGTAAGACATCAACACAAGAACACAATCCCGTTAAAACATGGGGTGTGGAATGATATTTCAATAGCCAATCCCGTGCTATCGGGAGAAGAGCTGTCATCAATATTTATTCTTTTCTTCAGTCGGAGTGTGGAAAAATTCATTGATACAGCTGGCATCGAAGTAAAAGCTTTTTACTCTACCTACGGCAGGAAATGTGTTAAGTGTCATTGTGTGCTTCAACTAAAGGTACATGTGTCGTCTACACTTTTATCGAATCATTTTCTTAAGTAAACACAGTCGCGTCCATTGTGAAAAGCCAATTATTCAATCTAGCTGGCGTCGGTGTTCCACAAATAGGTTTCTTTTACTATACACGTCTTATAGTCTTTGTCAAGGTGGTCGCTCCAAATAGTTTTGGTGGTCCATCGGTAGCTCGAGATTGACTTAATGCCTATCCCCTATTTAGAGTCTATACAGATGGTTTCGCAAGGAGTCATGTCCGGTGGCTAGGTGGAACTCAGCGGCCCTTCTAAGCCTTGGGCCTTTACGCAAATTCAGGATAGCATTCTTCCAAGACTTATGGGAAACATGGTTATAAAGTTCTACCTGAGCACGGGCTTTGATAGATATTTTAATAGGATTTTAAATAGAGTGGAAAGACATAAGACGAGAAGTGTTCTGTATGAGGAAAGCACACTTTTTAAAATATGAGAAATTTTTTCTCATGATAAGAGCACACACTTTCTGCCTGATAAAAGCACACCCAAAGCACATCTGCATGATAAAAGCACACGAAGTCGGCTTTCTGGAACTCCAAAGTGGGCAGGAACCCACTGGAGGACTATAGTTTTCTCAAGTGATGCCAGGTTTTTTTAAATGATGACGACAATCCAATAGGCCTACCGTTTTGGAATTAGTATCAGAAACAATAGACAACAGAGCAGCTCTGGAACCTCTAAGGACAACGGCTCTTGTAAATTTTTCCAAGTGGTACTGCAGTTGGTACAGAGATGTGCAAGGCGCAGCAATTCCACCATCACACAACCAGTGTATCTCGGCCTGCAGGGACGTAGACAGAAAAATTTCCAGCACTGGCATTAGGACTATCAAACAGAAGGGATCCATTTGTAAAGATCCGAAGTCACTCTGGTTTAAGGTAAAGAATATTCAATACTTCGAGAACGAGGGCTCTCAAAATAGATGGGTCTATATTACTTTGAATTACCTTTTGACCCAGGTCAAGATTAATACAGAAAAAGTTTCAAATTCATTGGATTTTGTGATGAAGCGAGTAATTCTGGCTCATGACAACTAGAATTACTCGTTCACCAACTGAATTTTTAACTGAAGAACACCCTGTAGAAAGCCATTCTGCGTCTGTAGATTTCTAGTTAGGTGTTGATTGACTTCATTCAAGAGTGAAAAACATTAAGGTACTCTAATGATCTTTTTTCAAAGAATTAAGGCCTTCTCTTGAATTACGGTTTGGAAGGGCTTATCACCAGTCAACATAAGCATAATATTTCATAGCAACAGTTCTGTTTCTCCGCACCATCAGTTCAACCCGATCCAAGCTTTTTTTTCCGTCTTCCATTTTATCATGCACTGTAGTTTCGATATTCCCTGCCGACACTATAAAAAGCCTATTTGAGAAAAAAACAACATAAATACAAATAATTCCTTACCGGCTGGGTGGCGCAGTCGGTTAAGCGGCGTCTGGTGCATCTAAGTTTGTGGGTTCGCTCCGGCCCAAGTCGGTGGATTTTTATGATGTAAAAAAAAACGGCCGCGTCCATTTAGTATGGTTATGTGGCATGTTAAAGATCCCTAGACTGCCTATTTTGCTTAGATGCTCAAAGCAAAATTAAATTCTTTGTATAATTTAGCATCGTCTGGGCTCAAGTGTTTCCCACTGGGGAGAAAACTGGGTGTCAAAATTAAATTGTGGTAATTGGTATGTACTTATATTGTGTCACAGTAAAAAGTGATAACAGCTCCTAGGAAATGAACCAGGTCTTAAATTATAAAAACACCATTCTGCAGCCCCATTTGAAAAAAATAACTTCTTTAAAAGTGAAATACAAAAATTCTCCTATTTATTAATAATGTAAAAAAGCGTAGACCATTATTTCAGATATTTTAAGTTTTATATGCAAAATGTTCTTATTTTCTTATAAAATGCTTATTATGGCTTTAAAAATCATGAAATATAAATTTCTTTCTCAACCACAGCTGCCAAATGTATTATTTATTATTGCAGAGCATTTTAGGGAATAGTACTGTTTAATTTGCTTATAAAAGTTAGGATTTATTCAAAATAATAGAAACTTAATCGAAGTATGAATAAAGCATGCATAATTTGAAATTTATGTTCGTGTTGAAATTTGAAATGCATTGTTGAATTACATGTACGCACTTAAAGTGCGCATGAATTAGAAGATAAATAAAGAATGTTATTCAAAATACGAATTTTAAATGCTCTTTTATGGAACAGTGAATATTATTACATTTTTATCGCCAATAATTTATGCAGTTTAATTTTCCCAGACTTCTCCCAATAAATTTGAAGTCTTTCAACAATGAGAATATTTCCATGATTTAAATATTAGGTTGGGAAAAAAGAAATCCATGATTTTTTCGGTAGATGGCAGTAGCGTCGATATCTCGTGAAGTTTCTATCAAACAATTTCAAACTTATGCTCGTTGTCAAGGTGACATTTCACACTAAAAAAAATCCTTTGCTGTTTCTTGTTTGGTCCATTCAGTTGTGAGTTACAGGGTGTTAAAAATAGAAGTCAACAAAGAGAAAAGTCAATACATTTTACAGTTTTTCTTTGAAAAAGACGAAAATGCAAGCCAGGAGGCTGAAATTGTGAATGGTGTTTATGGTGCCGATATTGTAACAGCTAATTACGTACAATTTGGTTTCGTCGATTCCTTTCAGGAATTTTTGATGTTAAAAATGCACCTCGCACAGGCAGGCCCGCAGTCCAAAATGTCAATAAAATCATAGAAATAATCGAAGTTCATGGGCATGTTAGTAGCCGTAGTATTGCCCAGCATCATTGCAATTTATCTTATTTAAGCACCGACATTAAATAATAATTAGAATTGTCATTATATAATATTTAATTTAATAAATATATAGACATTAAATACTTATGAAACATCTGTGCATGGTTGGAAAAAATTGATATCATGTTCACATAATAGAATACCATTTAGTATCCTTTTTCAATTCCTACTATTGAAAAAGACACTATTCCTATATATATTTAAATAACTTGTTCAAATTTTCAATCGTTAATAAAATACTTTCTACTCATCCAGTCAAGTTCAAATAATTTTTTTAACTTGTAGTGGATGACACTTGATATTAATACAGTTTTTTTCAAATACTAATTAATTAATTAAATTAAATCAGTTACCGGTTTTTGTCGCCAACTTAGATACATCTCCATTGTCCATTGTTGTAACAATGGAACTGTTAAAACAATGACAAAAGTTGGCGTCGAAAAGCGGTTTGTCAGCAAAACTAACCATTCCGGGTGTGCATTATCACAACAATGCAGACAAATCATGCTCTTTCTTCAATTCCTACTATAAGTTCACTCTCTCCTTATATATATAAATATATATTTATTCATCCATTCGAAGTAGGAGTTGACTTAAAAAAAATTATATTACTTGTTTATTCTGCAAAGTGCCATAAACTTCACAAGCTCTTTTTTAAATTTTAATGTTTGTATATGCTAAAAACAACTAATGTACATAAATATTTTTTTAAAATAATGAATGCATGTAAAAAATATTATCGATTTTTATATATATAACCAGTCCTTAAAATTTCATATCGTGCTTTCATTTGCTTTCTAAGAAATGAATGATAAAATATTAATGACACGATTAAAATCATATGAATGTTTTTATTTCAGCAAATATGTTCCGGTAATGATCTGTTCTGTAAAAAAAAAGGATCATTTCCGAATAGAGTGTCAGAAAAAAATGAGGGTTGAGCGTTAAACTACTTGTCAGTGAAATGACATACAAAAGCTTTCCTCGTTATAATAAAACAAAAATTATTTTCTTGATGTGCTTTTGTTAAGGCCTTAGACCACTTTAGAGGCCGAAAAAAATAGGCTTTTTGGGGATTTTTTTCATCAGCACTACAAAATAATTCGAGAATACAAAAATGGGGTGTTATAATATATATATCAATGACTTGTTTACAATTACTTTTGTGAAGCGATTATTTTCAAAATGGTGGCTGTGTAGCGGTTTCGCGACGACGTCTTTGTTTTTTCAGGTTTCACGGCCGGACTAACAGCTCCTGTAATTTTTTAATCATGATAAGCCAATGAATTTTTTTTTCGATTATATATAACAACTGCTATAGAAGAAATTACGAGTTTTCCGATATATTGATTTTTGACCAAATGGTGCACTTCTAAAGTGGAAAGCGAAAAATTTGCCTAAAAAGTTGTCAGATAATTATTGTTAATAACAAAGTAACTATGCAATATAAAAAAAAATCCTACGTACTTCCATAGACAATGTATTTTTCAAGATATATTCAAAATTTCAAGTGAATGGGTTGAAAATTCTCTGAGGTATGAGTCCGGCCAACTTAAAAAATGCAGTTTTGTGATAAACGCGTTTGAAGTTTCGAGTAGTAGAAAATCCCGAATTATTTTACAATAACTTTAATCTACGATACCTGCACCATACAATTGGCCTTCAAAATTATAATGCTGCTCTTGCTTTTATTTTTATTTTTTGCTTGATCTTGAAGTGATTCTTGCCTCGTTTACCCAATGATAGCGATCTTTCTGCAAGCTTTATAAACTGTTTGTCGCGATCTGCAGGCACATTTCGTAGCTGTTCAGGCCGATTTCCAAGTTCATTTCTTTCATTATGTGCAAAAATGAAAGAAACCCGCTATTGAACACACAAACCGCAATATTCGTAGCTACATCCAAGACTTTTTTACCTATCTAACTGGATTTTGACCTTGTACTTAAATTTGAAAACCGAGTAAATAGAGATTTTTCCTGGCCACAATCTTTTGGGACATCATTTTTGAAAATCTATTTAAAATATAAAAAAAATAAATTTTTTGAAAGTTCTAGTGTGGACTAAGGCCTTAATAATATTTTCTTTCTGGTTTCTAAACCATGATAATGAATTCTAGGTATAAAAAAAAATGATTCAAATTATTAAATTAATTAATAAGGAATAATTAAATTAATAATTTGATTAAATTATTAAGGATAATAATATTAAGGATTTTTAAAAGATATTGAAAGCTATCTAAAGGAGATTCAATTGATTATATTGTATATATATATATATATATATATTAAAAATTCAGGGAACTCTTATTTGTTGTCTTTGCATATTTTATTTCATTCGCCAATATATTGCGAAGAATTTAAATAGAGATCGTAATAATCGGTTAGTATGCATGCCAGCATGTTAAAAACATAGTCGATAATTATGAAGCTAGTAGAAAGAAATTTTAAAGCTTATAAAATTAAGCAGTTATTTGAGTTTTTAATCTTACGCTTTTTTACCCAAAGCTAACTCTATAAAATTAAACTGAATTTTTTGTTACAAATATTTTTATGATAATTTTAAGCTGCCTTCTCTAAGAAATTAGAAAGAAAACTACGTCGGAAAGTTTTAGCTTATTTTTATGTAAAAAAAGGACATTTTCTTAGTTAAGCTCTTAATACTCTCACAAAAAAAACTACAGTGTTATGTAATAACTGTCAAAAACATTGCCCACTGAACTCATGTGAAATTATATTTAGCGATAAATCTGACAAGTTATAACTTAATGCACTCAAAATACTTAAATGGCATCAAATTAGACAAGATTAAACTTTGAACAAAATATTCACCAATGCCTAGCTATAATATCTCAGAAAAGAAAATTCATATACACTTTTATAAGAAAAATATATTTACTATTTCCTTATTCATTTCTAAAGACTGTTTGGGAAATGCAATAAATTTTCCTATAATAAATACGGAATAAGATCATATCATTCATTTAAGCAATATTTCAATAGCATTCTATTTCTACGGAAAAAAATTGATTTTTAAGGAAATAACTCGAATATTTAAAGGAAAAATAATTGGTAAATACTCCCATTGGAAAAACTGTCTTTTCGTACGAAAGCCAAGATAGGCCAGTAATAATGGTAACAAAACCATGGCTGGATTGACCGAGTTGCGCCATGAATTCGAGTTTTAACTGATAAAATACCAAAACTTGCTATTCTCACTTATTGTCTATATCTTATTATCTTTTCTCTGTGAAACTAAAGGCAGTTGTATAAGTGTGTGTGTGTCTTTTATTAAAAAGAATTAGACAATACAGTCTTCATCTAGTTCTTTGATTGAAGTATCTATACTCACTTTTTTTTCTCATTTGTCATTTGACCGGGGTTTAAATTTACTGTATAACTCAAAATCTGATTATATTGCCCAAGTAAGATTGTTAACGCAAAAAACCAGTAAAAAGAAAGAAAAAAAAACGTCCAGTTTCGCCCAAGAAAGTGTTTTCTACAGAATTGCAAAAGTAAATAAGTACTTTAGAATAATTTTGTTACGAAACTTTCACACAAAAAATAATTATGCTGTGATTGAAATGGTTTCATATTTTTTAAGCGTGTGATAAAAAATTTATTAGCGTTGTGCTAAAAGTAACATTGAAGAACGTTGGAGGCAGATTTTGTGACTTTAACCAGTAGTAAAGGGACGAAATCAGCGCTTGAGGTGGTAATTTACTCACCGTATCACACTAATATGAGAAATTTGATAATTCTAGTCTAATTAAGGTGAAACAACTCTGCTACCAAACCATCTTTGGAAGCCCACTTCCGTTACTCATTCGTAACGAGTCCACTATTCGATCAAGGAGACTACAGAATACACACAGTGTCAATGATAAATAAGTTATAGTTCCGAGTTCGAATTCTACGAGAAATGCTGACACCGTGCACTAACCCTGATTCAATTCAAGACTCATCGCGAAGTGGATAACGAGCATAAAATCAGAAAAGGTACAATGTCTTCACATAAAGACATGAAGACGAAAAATGGGGAATATATGTACAGCTAGTAACATTATATTCAATGCAAATACAATGGTAACATGCGGAGTAATGGAGCCTGCTGCGTTCATTAACATTAACCAAACTTTGTTCATTTCTTAAAATGTTGCAAAATTTAACAAACGAAAGAGCTCACAAAAATTATAATTTTCGCGATACATGCTCCTGGTGTCTGTGATTATTAGCAAATTTAGTGCATTATATTAATATATATCTGTGTTTAAAATAAGTAACCTTATTAAAAGGTAAAATATAATTTCTGTAAAATCTTAGCAAAACGCGAGGAATCCAGGGATAAAATTAAACATTTTTCTAATACAGTAAAGAAATAGTATTTATTTTTTTAAATGGAAAATATATCTATATAAAGAAAACATATTAATTACAAATAATTTTATTTGTAGCATTCATGAAATAGAAATTGTTTTGAAGTTTATAAACATTGAATGTTTTGACCTTATGTTTTACTTAAGTCTCTAATAAATGTATAAGGTTACTTTTTCTCTAAATTCCAACAGACTTTAAAATACTCATGGGTATCATTTGGAAAATTAAAAAAATAAATAAACTATTCTATCTTCTGCAAGTGTGACTCGAATTTTGATGATTGTCATCTAATTGTACTTTTTAAAATAGTGATTAAATTATGTATAATTTTCTTCAACAATAACACAATAAACTATCTGAATAGTATTAATATCTAGCTTTTTGTGATTTCCTTTAATGAAATTTAACTTGAATACAATTTTCTTTTTAATGACATATTACGATACAATAAAAACTAATGTTCTAAAATTGTTATTTTTCTTAAGGCATATAAATTCTACTTGTTAGTTCTTATCAGTAAGAAATTTAGTAATATCAAGAAAAAAAATCAAGTAATTTTTTTCGCTTTGAGTTTTTATTCTTAGTCGACTCGGAGGATTAAAGGTGGGTTGCGGGTTCGATTCCGGAGGGAGTCGATAGATTTTCTGGATGCGAAAATCGCAAGCCCGCATGACATTTAACTATGTGATCTGTAAAATATCCCTTGAGTATCAATATGGCCCAGGTACTGTCGGCAAAATTAATTCAAACGTCAAAAGTTGGTAGTGAGAGCCACCACTGAAATGCCTCTCATAAATGAGGGACTTGCAGAGTCTGCAAAGGCTTGTGTGCCAACATGCAACCCATTTAAGAAAAAAGTTTTCATTCTAAGTTGAGCTTACAATTGTAAATACGTATATTGTAAATAAAAGATTACAAACAGGTAAATAAAACTTTTAACTTGAGAGTTTGATTGTATCTAGAAATTTGAGTAAAAAACAATGCCTTAATTTTGTCCTCCAGATGGTTTTATATGGAGATCTTATACTAGCTAACAAATGTTTCACGTAAGTTTCGATTTACAATCTTCAATTAATAGAATAATTCTCTTTCTATATTTAAAAAAAGGTTTTTGTGATAAATTTTTGACGTTGTTAAGATTAACTGCAAGAGATGGCGCCAGGATATATTTTTAATTTATTCTGACTACTAATACATGTAAACTACAGCCTTACAATTTGAACAATTAATATGAACAGTTGTATAGTTTGTACAATGAGCCCTCCACAGGGGACAGGGAGTACTCCCTTTAGTAACCAATAAAAGAAAACATGCTATTCACTTGAAGATACACAATGTATGAAAGGGTAAATAGAAAAATAATTTAAAAAATGAAATATATAACGGTTGTACTTCTGTATTTTTTTTCTCACAGAATATCGCATTTGCTGAGTAAAACATTTGTCACTTGCCTGTTTTGCAGAATTCTTTCAAAATGTCGTGAAGTTAGGATTCAGCTGAGCTGCTTTATTTGTCCACTCGGAAAAAAGATATTGAAAATCTTGTTTCTTTTTTGATTTTCGGAGAGTTCAAATACAAAATTTTTGAAAAGGAAGCTTTCGAATCATTTGCTGAACCTTTTGTTGAATTCTCGTGTTTCTTTAAAATATGTTTTTTTTTCTTTCTTTTATTCTAACTGTGAAGTCCAAAAGAAAAAAAAACTTTTTTTTTCAAAAACTTTTGTTGTTTTCCTTTACGGTTATCTTAACAGCATATGTTCGGTATACTAAAAGTAAATGGTTAATTTTGGCACTGTTATTGAATAATCCTTTAATATTATTTTGTATAATCATTTAAGACCTGAATAGGGATTTTGGAACTCATATCATTGCTCAATTGATTTTTGGAACAAGCATAATTATCGTATATTTGAAGTATATAGCAAAAATAAAATAATAATAATATTCGTCAAAAATTTAATATTCAGAGATAGATTTTCAAAGAATTTCAGTACATTTTAATAAGAAAATTTATAAGGTTTCCTCTTGTTTTTATTATTATGTCTTGTAAAAATTTATTCTGTTCCAAATATACTACTTCTTCCACTAAGCCAAATTTATTTCTCGAAGTTAAAACGCATGCTGTGAATTAAAGAGAAATTTATATCTAGATTTTATTTCAAATTCCCTTCTAACTTGCCATAAACGAAGATAAAATTTGACATTAAAAGAGAATTGAAAAAGAGACTGAAGAAAAGGTTTTAGTATAAGAATGGTTTTACTGAGTCTAGATAACATGTAGAGCGAGGATAAGCATTAAGTCGATCGCGATCGACCTGTGGACCACCGAGACATTTTGAGATAACTGCGTAAAGTTTAGCAGTTAGTTATTATATACGGGAATACTCAAGATCAGCTGACTAAGTCTTTTTCTAGCTATAACTACGAAAACTAACTTCAGATAAAAATATTTCATTTTTCAATGTATTTTGAATTGTTTTATAAAAAATGCATCATTTGATATTATTATATCTCTGTCTGAGTTCTCTAAAGAAATCTACTTGCAGTGGAGTGGATCCTTGAACACTGCGGTGTAATCGGTAATGAGTTAGCGAACCACTTAGCAAAGAAGGGAGCTTCTATTCAACAGACAACAACGAAAGCTGTCCCTTTTATCAGTGTCAAGTGTATTATTAAGAAAAAGATGGATGATCTCACTTCAATTCAATATCCAGAGAGACATTCTAATTAGGTCTGGTGGAATAATCTTTAAGATCTTCCCATGTGGTCAAAACGTAAAGCAGTTGCTGAGTTTCTTCTGTGGCTTCTGGACACGACTGTCTTCTCAAACATCTTCATCGAACTCATGTTGCGCAGGCCCCTTTCTGAACGCTCTATGATATTTAGGAAGACATGTGAATGCTGACCACATTCACCGCTGCTGCCCAGCACTAAAGGGCTCCTCTTTGTGCGATCTTTTTTGGCAAGCTAGGGACTTATTGGGTTCATAGACATTTCTCGCCATGTTGTTATTTCCTACTTTGTTTGTTTTGTCTGTTTTTGTTTTTGTCCCTACCCGCTTGTAGAGTAGTGGTCTTTCGTAACCCTGGTCATTGGAAAAAATATATATATTATTATATTTATGGCTTTTATTATTATGTTTGTATCATTCGTTTTGCTTAAAACAAGGTTTTAAAAGTGGGAGGGGTTTTTTTTTTTTCATTTTAGTTATGTAGGTAAGTACATATTCCGTATTTATTACTAAGTTATAATAAATATTGTAGACTTTTTTCTTACTTCACCACACCTACATTACTGGCTAGAACGTAACACCTTGAAAAATTAGAAGAAAGCCGTACCCTGGAAAAGTCTACCACCCCTGATGTAGAGGATATTTCAGTTAAGGTACATAGTCAATTTTGTGCACATAATGTTGCATCGAATCTAAATTTAAAGTGAGATAGTCGAATCCTCCATATTATTACCCGAGAAATATTTATCTATTGTTATTTCTACCAATCTAAGTGGCCGTGGTAGCCCAGTGGTCAGGGTAAAGGACTCGGGGTTTTCATGTCATGAGTTCGAGCCTAGTGCCGCTGAAAACCCGCCGTGTAGAGAAGGCCGGTGCATATTAAATCTATTGCCAAGCGTCCTGCCGTTGGTCTGGAGTGGAAGTTAGGAGATGGGATGCCAAAGCTCAGTTGGTGGCTGCGGTAGCCTAGTTGTGTCAATTTAACGGACTCGTTGCCGGAATGTCATGAATTCGAGCCTTATACCACTGAAGACCCGCCGTAAAGAGGGGGCCAGTTCTGAAAATTTGAAATTAGCCAGGAATTTACAAAACAAATACCTTATATTTCCTTGCAGAGAAGTTTGGAACTTTTGTAAAGTTACAGCAACGGAGTCGGCTTATATACGGATCCGCTTTTCTTGAAAGAAAGTAAAAACGGTGTTTTTTTATCATTTTCCGTTGCCAAGCGCAAACGATGCTCATCTTTAAACTTTTTGAATATTTTGAATGAAACTTTTATTCTAAAAGAAAAAGATAAAGTCTCATAAATTCTTCAAAATCATTCTTCGAGTTACTACATAGTTCGTAAAATTCGCGTTCACTCTTAGGGATCTCTGAATGTATATATGATCATCATGAACCGGGCTCTTCCATCAGGGCATAAGCGTAAATCGACTATCACATACCATATATGAATTTTTCTCCTCGTCCATTTTACAAATAAAGAAAAACTGACTCAGAAAGTGTAACTAACACGTATAGTCTACAAGATAGCAAATGGATGTGTTAGCATCAAATAGGGTTACCATACATTTAACTGCCATGGTAGTGCGTTTGGCGTTTTATTTTACAGCAGTTTGATTGAAAATAGTCCACTCATTTGACAACATTTTCACTCTCAAGGTGATGTGTTTAAAAATTACAGGAATTCTTTTCAGTTTGGCTTATTTACGAGTTTCGAATTAAGTGTAATTTTTTAAGAAAAAGCGCTGTCTCAACTTATACACAGATAAGCTTATATTCAAAAACAGCGGTATACGAAACAAATACATTTAACAATAGTTAACATTCCTTCTTTACAAAAATTGTGTGACAAAGGAAAATGAAAAATAAAGGAAATATATCAAAACAGCTGTATGGAAAAAAAAGGAGATCCAAATTATTGAGTTTACTGAAGCACAAATAAGGATTTTATTTACTCCTTATTAAATAATAAACAGAACATTTGAAGTATTCACAAAAGCTACTTATTTATGATCTGTGTTTATGAAATGATTTTATAGTATTTCTTTTATTATCATGTGTAATACATGGAAAAGTTCTAGTAAATAATAGAATTAATTTTAATCTAATTACTTTTGCTATTTAATTTTTCCTTATGTCATTGAGCTTTTCTTTCCAAATAACAATTTTTCCATTGTTATGTTTCTCACACTTGCATGTCTCACTTGTATAATAACTCATTAACATTTCAGATACTAACCAATCTATTGTTTTACATTGTCTAATTTCGAGAATGTTGTTACTTTTTTTCTGTTTTATAATATAAATAAGTTCAAAAATGCAGTATTTACAAGTGAGTTTCAATTAACCTAAGAAATATTTTCTAAATTATCTTTGATTGTTCTAAATTTGTTTTCTATTTTTGAGTTGTATGTATAATTCCTCCAAAAAATCATTGTTTTTATATGAAATTCGTGTCTATTGAATAACTATATCATATTCGCTTTTGTCGTTTAGTTTTTTTTATATGCAACTATTCAGTACATAATTTTTTGAAAATACTATTTCATTCCTTTCTTTATTTCTCAACGGCTCTTCAATAAATAATTTTTGCTAATTAATCTATTTCTGAAGATTCAAATAAGTTTCCTTAAGGAATTCGACTACGTTCGGAACCGTGATTTTTCAAAAGCGCATAATGGGATAATTTTCATGATATTTAGTGTCACTTAAATTAGACTACATGTATACAAATGATTTAAAGACATTTTGACAAAAAAAAATTTTAAATACAATATTTTAGCAGAAAACTAACTTAGAATAATTTTTTTTTCAAAATGTTCTCCTTTTGTGAAAAATGCTTCTATTATAAACATATTTTGCCAGTATATAGCTCAGACCCCTCTACAGAAGTTCAAGTATAATTATTAAAATATATAACTTAGAAGTGGGTTTATCCATGTTTTACAACAACAGAGGGGAGCAATTTTAAGAAAAAAAAACGCCGATAATTATTTCAAATAGTTGTAACTCTGAAAATAATGTGAATTTTTCGAAAATCATAGTTGAACCTCTGTAAAGAGATCTGAGATATATACAGTCAAAATACTATTATAATAGAAGCATTTTTCAAAAAAAGAGAACATTTTGAAAAAAGATTATTCTAAGTTAATTTTTTGCCAAAATATTCTATTTAAATAAATGTTTTTTGTCGAAATGTCCTTAAAACAATTTTATACGTGTAGTCTAATCTAAATGACACTAAATATCATGAAAATTATCCATTTATGCGCTTTTTTAAAATCACTGTTCCGAACGTAGTCGGATACCTTAAGTATTTTTATTATTATTCACCAGTTTTTTATATATTAAATAAAAACACTTTTCTTCTGTTTCACTGTTGAAGAAACGTGTCTTTTGGTTTGACAACATTTATCAGAATTTAAAAAATATGTGTTTAATTTTTTACTATAAATGCTCACAGTACTTTTTGAATAGAAAGTGATCCTTTTTTAAAAAACAAATTTGTTTTATTCCTTCTTGAATGAGTTTGAATATCATGATATAACACTTGATAAAATAAAATGTAGTTTTTTTTTTTTTTTTTTTTCTTTTTGTATTGTATCTCTTCCTTCGGAAAAAATACGCAAATGTTTTATAATCTCGTCCCCATTTCCTGTAACATAGCTTTTGTAAGAAAGAAAAGCTCAATGTCTTTAAATAAAAGGTATGCTCAACAAATTAGTTTCTTTTTAACCTTTGTCGACCAACCTTTTTTTCCATATAATTCTTCAATATGTATTTAATGCAATGATTTGCGGGTTCTAAAATTTATTAAGAAATTTACCATGCAGTTAAAAGGATCAAGAACACATCATCAGTTATGAATAAATTTATTGTATATTTCAGTGCTACGAGAGTCATTCTCCATGTTTTAGTTCATCGCTCTGGTTTAACGGGTCGAGTTAACTGAATGAATGTCTTATTGATATATATGTCGCAGGAAAACGATGAAATTAGGAATTTGATCAAATCCCTAAGAATATAATCAATTGACGGGAGATGTTAAAATAATGTCTTTTCAAGGTCATTCCCCTGATGAAAGTAAGGAATTTGAATAAATCTCTGATCTTTTTCAGTGAAATGGTGAAATAATGTTATCAAGAATTTAAAAGTGTTTATTTAACAAAAATATGGTGCATTATATTAAACGTAGAAGTAAGTAATACAACAATAGTCAATGAAATACAAATTATTTATTCGAAACTAATAAACAAATAATTAGAAAATGAAGCTAGTATTTTCTTGTGAGTAACATCTTACCTCACGGTTGCCGGTTATTTGTGGGAGTGATTTCGTGAAAAGCGACGGAAATGTGTAACAGGAAATTGGGGAAGCACGCGGGGGCGTCGATCGATTCCTACCCCCTTCATAGTTTCTTTACTAATGATGACCTGCTTTGGGCAGGGGAGAGCTTGCACACTAAAATATCAATTTCTATGTTAATATTGTACGGCAATTTTTTTTAAACATAAGGGGTTGATATTTTGGGGATCGATAGTACTTACTGCCTGTTTGGTTAGGAAGTACAAGAACTCGACCTCCTCCCAGGTGCCTCCACCCCTGGACAGCTATTTGCCAATGCAAATATAAACTAGTTCATTTCATCATTTCACTAAAACAGTTAAGGGATTTGATAAAATCACTTACTTTCATCAGGGAAATGATCTTGAAGAGACTTTATTTTAACATCTATCGTCAATTGATCATATCTCCTTAGGAATTTGATCAAATTCCTAATTTCATCATTTCCCTGCCAACTATAAGTCAAGTTATTTATATATTTGTAAGAAAATATTTTTATTTTAATTATTTGCATATTAATGTTTAAAGTAAAAATCTTATTTTATGCATAATATTATCAGCGTTGTTGCAATAACATTTGATACTTGTTGCATTGAAAATTCTAATTAAACTTCAGAAGCTAGTTGCACTGATGAACGTAGCGTCCTTGAACAGATGCAACAAAGTTCATAATGTGGACTTGTCCGTGCTCACATCTGAGATATGTCCGTCTATCCACTACTGAAGTTACAGTGAGTGGCCACGTCTCTCAACAAAACACATAGCATACATACTTATCCGATTGATTATAGCTAAAATAATTTATTGGCCTCTGCGGGCAAATAATGCTTGCAGTCAGAATAAATTTAGTGCGCTTGTATTCGTGGTCTGTAAATTTGATGCTGACCTTACCTTTAAGCCATGATCCTACATTTAAGTTTATGTGCCGCAAGCTTAAAGGTTACGGTTCCGTCTGGCCAGCTGTGTGTTAGAGCCGGCACCTTTATCGGAACGTGAAAGGCATCAATGAAGAAATCGGATGTTTAAGGTATCCGACTACGTTCGGAACCGTGATTTTGCAAAAGCGAATAGATGGATAATATTTATGATATTTAGTGTCACTTAGATTAGAAAATGTATATAAAATTGTTTTAAGAATAGTATTACAATAAAAAATTATTTAAGTACAAAATATTTTGACAAAAAATGAACATAGAATGGCCCATTTTCAAAATATTCTCCTTTTGTGAAAAATGCTTCTATTGTAATAATATTTTGCCTGTATATAGCTCAGACCTCCGTACAGAGGCTCAACTAGAATTTTTGAAATATATAACTTATAAGTGAGTTTATCCCTGTTTTACGACAACAGAGGGGAGAAATTTTAAGAAAAAATCGCCAATAATTATTTCAATGGGTTATAACTCTGAAAATAATGTGAATTTTTCAAAAATCATAGTTGAGCCTCTGTACAGAGGTCTTAGCTATATACAGACAAAATATTATTATAATAGAATCATTTTACACAAAAGGAGAACATTTTGAAAAAAGATTATTCTAAGTTAATTTTTTAGCCGAAATATTGTGTTTAAATAATTCTTTTTGTCAAAATGTCCTTAAAACAATTTCATACATGTATTCTAATCTAAGTGACACTAAATATCATGAAAATTATCCATCTTTGCGCTTTTTTAAAATCACCTCTCCCCGAACATAGTCGGATACTTTAAGTGTGGTTAGCCGCTATGTTATGATAAAATGAAAAATCACGTTTTCTTGCCTGTAGGACAGTGCTTCTCAAACTTCCAATATTTGTTTCCACTTTTCAGTCATAATTTTCATCACCCCCACCCCATACAATAATATTCCATTAAAAGCAATAATACGGTACTTTAACCCTAAAGTTACAATATGATTTAAATTATAAACAACACAGATTATCAAGGTAAGTATAAAATTTTGCATGTAATTTTGTGTATAACAAATCAATAGGAATCAGTATTTAATATTAAACGTGTTCTTAATTTAGTATTGATATAATAATTAACAAATAGTGTGCAGTACTGATACATGTATAAGTTTATTACATCAATGTAAACGTGTATCTTATTATTTAAAATGTCAGAACATATTTTGTTTTATTTTCTTTCAGTAAATTAATATTTTTTTAAACAAATAATGTTTTACTTTTGAAATTTTCGTTATTCTTGCGCCCTCTAGGGGAGCACGCTCCACAGTTCGAGACATGCTGCTGTAGGAGCAATATTTAGAAAGCCTAATTTCTCAAAAATTAAATACATAGAAAAGGATAAGGGTTAACGATACTGAATAACTCGAAATTTAATTATTATTAATCAACCAGTACAATTACAACTGTAATTAAAAATTTAAGTCTGTAACAGTTGTTTTTCTGTCGAGTAATGCGCTTGAGTCCTGGTGCCACAACAGATCCGTCGTATAGAATCGCTGATGCACGCTAAATCGAGCATATCTGGGATCATTTGGGACGGCGAGTTCGGCATCCCCTGAGTTTGAACGAACTAGAGGCAAGGTTACAGCAAATATGAAACGAAATGTCCCAAGACATCTTGTAGAATTTATATTCCTCAATGCCCTATCGTATTGCATCGTGCATTTGCATTAGATGGGGTTCAACAGGGTATTAAATCCTCCGTTCTTTTGTCTTTTTCTCTGAAATAAATGATCCCTTTTTTCTGATTTTCTAATTATTTACTTATATTAAAGTAGTCATTACGTATGTAAAATTTTGTTTCATTTTCACCACTCCTTCTTGGGGAGCTAATTTTTTTGTCCATGAGTGTATATCAATAGTCGTCTAATCATTATCCTTGGTTTAACATACTAAAAATTATTCTCTTAATGTATTTCCTACTGAAAAACAAATCTTCCCGTCTATTTTTCAGTTAATTAGCTATTAAGACATGAAAGTGGGAGAACAAAGATTATAAGGTTTTTGGCATATATACGAATATATCTATATAAATACAACTGTATGTGTGGGGGACAGGTGTGTGTGTGTGTGTGTCCTATGCCATTCTAAACCATTCATCCGATTACGATGAAACTTTGCGGAATGTTGGACACATGCTTGTGAACGTTTCTCAGTTAGTAAAACTGACTCCTAAGGGGCGTTGCTGGGCTTAAGGGGCGTGAATTGTTTCCATTTTTAAACTATTGAGCTTACAGACTTACAATTTGGAAATTGTGTGAATCAGTGAACATCGACCCCCTCCCCCCAAGTGGTGTTGTGGAGAATTTAGGGACGTTATAGATAATTATTTCCATTTTTAAACTTTTAGACTTAGAATCTTAAAATCTGACAAGCAGATTTCTTTCAGCACTCAGTCTGCCAGTATTATTAAAGGATGTCATTATGAAAAAGTTGTAACTTTTAATGTCACTTACGATGAAGTTAAATTATTAAGGGTCCATTTTTCAACTTTTCATATACTCAGTACCTCCACGATGTGACTAGAATTCAGTCAAGTACATCTTTCTACTAAACACTTTAATTTCTGGTAGACAACAAAATGTTAATCTCATATTTCGTAAACATACGTGGGAAATAGTTTATAAAAAAATTGAAAGAAATCCGAGAAGCAAAAAATTATGCATTACATCATCTCATGTTAACTCAACTAATAAATTTACAAAGTAGTGAGTCCGAAAATGTCGAACAGTCTTTATTAGATGTATAACTTAATACGAATCAATCATTTCATTTACAGGATCAATGCACAGTACATGAATAGCAAGCTTTAATTTTCGCTGTAATTTTTATTGTTGAAATTTCCAACGAAAAAAACAAGAGATATCTTGAACCATTTTTAATTGACCTATCTGCTCTCCTTAACATGTCCATCTGTCAAATACATGTGGTATTTCTGAACATATATTCTATGGCAAAATAAATTCCCATTTAATATGACTTAATTCTGTTTTATCATTTTTTGGTATGTTGCCAGATATTTTCCAGGTAAATAGGCACATTGGAACTGAAATTATTTTTGTAAAATTCAAATCAAATTATCTGTAAGATTATACAAGTAATACAAATATGTATAACTAAAAGGGCTATAATTGCATATGAACCTCATTAATCTAATTTAATGAATGAAATACTTAAGTATATCCAAAAAATTATTTATTTAAATTAAATAAGCAGTTTGAAGTTTTACTAGCATTAATTACTAATCACAATATTAGTTTTATTTTAAATTTTTTGAAGGCTGTATTACGCAGCAATTCTGATTAATTCCATTGTGAATAAAAAAAAAAACTTCTTATTTATATTTACACAATAGGGGTATTAATCCTCTTAATTTATTTATTGCATTAAAAAATTAGCAATAAATAAATTAAGAGGATTGATGCCATACTCTTAAAACTTTTCAATTGCGTCAGTATAGAATAAAAGAAATTGAAACCTTTATAAGCCTTGTGATGGGTCTATCCGCGTTCTTTCAAATATTAATCTTCTTGGGGAATATTAGGTCTTAAAAAAAAATTCTATTATAAACCTTCTCCCGAAGAAGAAGATGTGAGTATGTAAATTAAGACTTGAATATAAAGATTAAACTTTCAAGTTAAAAGGGGGATAGAGGTTAGCCTGCTAACGGATAGCAGTGATTGATTAAATGTGAAGTGAGGCGTGAAGACTTCATAGATGATTAGTGTAATATTAAAGATTGACGATTTGTAAACTAGTAATTAAATTAGATTAGGTTGCTTAGAATTAGAAGATATATTGCTTGGACGTGAGTGATCTTATTTATTAAAACTTCTCGTATCTCGTCTACCTCGCTAATGCTTTCCATATTTAGTACTTGAGTGCATCTATTAACTTGGTTAATAGAATTTGTGTTATGTTGCTCATTACTGTGAACAAATAGTAGTTATTTTGAATATGGCTAATCTTCCTCCCGACTCTTCCACCCTAATAGACGTCAAGAGGCAACCATTACAGCCTACCTATTTAGATATGAAACAACGTAACAGCACAAATATTTACCGACTGAAACAAAATTATAATTTCCCTCTCCTTGTTTCGGTGTATTTTAAAGCTTTTCAGAAGTAGCCATTCTGTGCTAAGTCTTTAAAACACACAATCATCTCCAAAATTCTCTGTGAATTCTACTCAACGTATATTTTAGACACGAATTTTAGTTGCTTGATCTGGCAACGTATTGTGATTTGCATGTGAAGGAAGAGGAGAGTTAAAAGTATTACTTACAAAGCAAACACACAGCACATATGTACACTTTAAATTAATGAAATTCACTTGAATCAAAATTTAAAATGCATTGAATAATAATGAAATAGAGAATAATGCACTTAAATTAGAAGCAAATTTAAATCAGGTTTTAGAAGTAATATTATTCGAAATAATATTAATTCACTATAATATTATTTTACTATAATTTACTTGATTTGAAAGAAATTTTACTTTCCTATTTTTAAAATTTTTACTCATTTCTGATTGAAAGATTTTTAAAAATACTTAATACAAATAAGGAATTATTTTTATCCACGTTAAAAAATAAAATTTGTAAATGGACTTAAGAAATAAAAGGGGATTTTTTTTTATTTATTTAGTCGCAAAAGTTATCTATAATGTCATTACTTAAATGTAATGTTCATATCATTTATAGCAATTATTCAATATTACTTATAAATATTCTAATTGATCAAAAGGAATGTAACAACCATTTAACTATCCATGGAGTTTATGCTACAATTGTATTGATTGTATGATAAAATACGAGAAAGAAATTCCAGATATTCTGTTAGGAAATAATATATATATGACCACACGCAATTTTTAAATGTTTTTATATAAAAACATTTTCATTCACAACGTTTCTCAAATAATTCTTAGAGAACCAATTCCTTTGAAAAATTGTATGTTTGATTGTTATATTTGAAGATTAAAAATTCATTTCACCTTTCATCTGCTGACCTGTAATTTGAAAATAGCTAAATTATATTTCTGAATTGATAATTCTACCATAATTATATATGTATGAAACATTATCAAATGAAATTATACTTAATTTTTCCTAGCTACCAAATATACCTATATTCATGTGTGACACTTTAAAACTTTGGTTATTAAAATGCAAATACGTGCTTTTGGGTTACATTACAAAATTATACTTAAACTTGACAATATTTTATCTTGCTCATGAATAGTACTTTTTTTGTAACATGCAAGAGTGTTGAGAGAAAAGCATAAGAAAACCCTTTATTACTATTAGTAAGATTATTGCAAAATTCAACTTTCTGACATCTATCCCTTTTAAGGTAGCCGACTACGTTCGGAACCGTGATTTTGCAAAAGCGTATAAATGGATAATATATATGATATGTAGAGTCACTTAGATTAAAAAACGTATATAAAATTGTTTTAAAAATATTATTACAATAAAAAAGTTATTTACGTAAAATATTTTGACAAAAAATTAACATAGAATGACCCATTTTCAAAACATTCTCATTTTATGAAAAATGCTACTGCTATAAAAATATTTTCCCTGTATATAGCTCAGACCCCTGTACAGAGGCTCAACTAGAATTTTTGTAACATATAAATTAGAAGTGGATTTACCCATATTTTACTACAACAGAGGGGAGTAATTTTTAAGAAAAAAACGCCGATAATTATTTCAATTGGTGATAACTCTGAAAATAACATGAATTTTTCAAAAATTCTAGTTGAGACTCTCTGGAGAAGTCTTTACTTTGTCTATAAGCCCCCCAAATATTATTGTTATAGAAGCATTCTTTATAAAAGGAGAACGTTTTGAAAAAAAAGGTTATTCTAAGTTAATTTTTTTGCCAAAATATTGTATTTAAATAATTATTTTGTCATAATGTCCTTAAAACAATTTCATACATGTATTCTAATCTAAGTGACACTAAATATAACGAAAATTATCTATTTATGCGCTTTTTTAAAATCACGGCTCCGAACGTAGTCAGATACCTTAAAATATAGTAGACTGTTGTATTCCCTCGCATTATTTTAAAAATTAAGAAGTTCTACATCACTTTCTAATCTTTTACACCACCAGTTTCTTAAAACTTCGAGATTTAAGCTCAAATGTCATTATCGTTGCTGAGTTTAAAAAAATGAATCAAACCGGAATGTTTCTTGGGGTCAATTTTAAATATCCTTACGCTTGCCATTCTTTCAGAAATAATTTATGAACCTCCCACTTTCAAATATACTTATTCATAGTCGACACTAACAATTTTCGTGTGACCCCTAGGGTAATGTAAATCCTCACGACAGCGGAATATGGTGTACATGATATGATTGCTTAGGTATAGTCCTAGTCATTTGAACAGAGTTAAAATTATGAAACCCGTCTTCATTAACGTTCATGTTGCTTGCAAATGCAGCGTTAATACGTTATCAACCAACCAATCTACCAACCATCAATTTAAAATGATTATTTTACATAAATAAGTGTACTGTAATTTGGCCTGATCAATTACAGTAAGACCCCGTTTAACAGTGTTTCGTTTAGCGCTCTTTTATTTGAATTGTGGGATTCCCCGAAATTGAACGCAGCGTTAGGCTTACCAATATCTGAATCAGTTTATTTGTGTTTTTTCTTTCCTGTGGTGTTATACGAACGTATTTTTATCGTTTCAAACATTTGTTGACGTTATTGTAAGTATAAATTTATATAATATAACGACTGCTAAGGTAACAAATATTATGATTTTTAGTTTTTATCATGGGTGATAATAAAAAACACGAAAATAAAGCAACAAGAAAAAGCATTTCACTAGAAACTAAAATACAAGTGATTAGAAGATTAGATACTGGTGAACGTCAATCTCAAATTGGTGCTGCATAGAATTTGGCAACTTCATCAATAAGGGCCATTCTTATGAATTAAGAAAAAATACTGTCATTGGCAACTGCAACTACGACGAGCTCAACAACTAGAATTACCCGTTCTAGAAGTAATACAATACAGGAAATGGAAAAACGACTTTCTATGTGAATTGAAAGATAATAAAATCGTTTATTATGTTTCTATATTTGTAAGAAATAAATATTTTTGTTTTATTGTCATCAAAAACATAATTAAATTTAATGGTAAAATACCTGACCATTTTCTACCCACCTTCCCCTAATCCCATTATTTGCATGATGAGATAGCCTCGTTTAATGCGGTTTCATATTACGCTCTACTTTGATGGAACGTCTTACTGTATAAAGGTCATAAAAAAAATATCTCAAAAATATACTTTCTTAAAACAGTTTTGTTACTATTTTAGCCCCTGCTCTATAATAGTGCTTTTACCTTAGACATAAAAAACGGAACTAGATATTTGAAGATTTTTTTTTCAAAAAGTACAATTTAATTATTGAAACCCATATACACGCATGAAATTGGCTCAAACTCATTGATACTGAATTAGTAAGGAAAGACAATACTATTTTCCTGTGCGCACTTAACGAAAGTACAAATTTTACATTGTTCTAAGAATTATCCCCTGTTAATAGGAATTGCCTTTATCATCACATGAAAAAAGACCATGAAAAATATGATGCCAAATGTTTATCATTATTTTTAATGAAACGTTAATTTAAAGTTAATTTGGTTTTTTTTAGATAGATTTCATGATGCTCTATTTTTGAATATTTAAGAATACAAACTTTTTAATAATGATCCAGTTTTAAAGTTTAAATAACAAACAGTATTTTATCATGGTTTTATTCAGATATCCTCCTCAAAGTTATTCGTACATTTTGGTAATATCATTAACTATGCGGCTCATTCATTAAGTGTCGAAAATTTGATCTAAGAAAAACAAATATTATACAAGAAATAATTGAGGGCGTTGCTTATAAATTCGAAGCAGTTAAAAATTAAGTACTCAGTAAATAAATTGTAATGTTCATTATATGTAAGACGATACGCTCTAAGAGTATTACAGTTATTATTAAAATAAACCTTCAAAAAATCAAAATGTAGAAATAAGAAAAATTAATTATCGTGAGACTTAACTCTTTTATTAGGAGTTCATCAAATATTTGCAACAAAAATATAATTAATTTATGTAAGATAGTTTACATTATTTTATTCAAAATAAATCTTTTCAACTATTCTCATCATTTTAAGATGTAATAAAAGATCTAATTTTAGATTAAAATAAGTAAATAACTAAATTTAATTATAAACTTTTTAATTTGAAGTACACATTCCTTAACTCGCAATTTAGAGGAGAAATTTTTGCTTCCCATCTAAATGCATACTTTGTACATTTTACTGCATTCTAAAAAGCATCATAAAAGATTACAAGGAAAAGAAAAGAAAATATATTGCTCATGTATACTTTTCAATTACTTCCATGTTATGATGGTAATTCGATGATGATAGCTCTGTAATTAAATCTCTTTCTCAGAGGAGAAGGAAAGGCTAAAATTACTTTTATAACGGAGAAGATGAAAATTCAACTATGCTGAGAATTTTTATATCAGTATGAACAAATTAGTCTATAAAATTTATATTAAGTATTGCTGATTTCCTTCCTTTATTATTATGTTATCCACATAGAAGAGAGAAATTTTGTTCGTATAATTATTTAGGCTCTTGTAAAGTTGTTTAATTATATTCTCATATAAAAATTGGAAATTCTAATGAAAAAATATACAAAGAGCTTATTTAAAAAATGCCCAAATAATGTACAATAAATTTCTAATTATAGGCATTTATCAAAAAGGAAGAGGGGAGAATCGTGTGTTATTTAATGAAATTAATTTCATATTTTTTGTAATCAAATTTCATATAGCATTTTGTATTATAAAAAAACTGAGAATGTTATTTTGAGCCTTAGTCAATTGAAGAGTCAATCAATACACCCGAACTAACACCCTATTCAAATATCCTCAACATGTCAACAAGAGGAATTAGAACACAGATTTAAGGTTCATTCAATCAATGTATAGGGTGACAATTATGAAACTACATAAAATAAAACTAAATTAGCTACAAATTACGGAGTATACACACTTTATTTTACGTGTAAACGTCGATACAGATATTCAGATTTAGGTTTTGGCGTGTTCCATAAGATAGCCATCATTGACAATGATGTGGCCCAGACGAATAGCAAAATTCTGCATGAGTCGCTGAAGTGTCGGAACATAGATGCTGTCGATGACCTTCTGAATAGTTGTTTTCAGTTCAGCAATGGTTATTGTTGAACACCTTGTATTTAATATAGCCCCACAAAAAGGAACCCCAGAGCAAGAATACGGTCCGCTAAGTGCTCTTCCAGAACATCAAGCACTTTCCTGCTTCGATGGGGTCGAGCTCTCCGTCTTGCATGAACCATATCTTGTCCAAATCAGAAACGCTTTGGATAAAGGGGATGAAATCATTTTCCAGAACCTTCCCGTACCATTCAGTATTCCCCGTGTTATTAACGAATATCGCACCGATTATTCCGTGACTGTACATTGCACACCACACAATCACCATTNTCACCCTTGAGGGTGGAGAGACTTCTCGATCCTGAAATGCAGATTCCACCCCCGCCCCCCAAATGCGCCTATTTTTCTTATTGAAGAACCCATCCGAATGATAGTGGGCTTCGTCACAAAATCAAACAATATTCACATCAAGTTCCTGTTCATCGATTCTGCGGACAATAGTATTGACGAAGCACAACCACTGATCCATGGCCCTGAGGCTTAATGGCTGATGAGTTTGAATTTTGCATGGGAAAAGATTCAGGTCTTCAACAGCGATTTATCGCAGTGTCTCCCGGTTGGTTCCCCACTGTTGTGTAGCTCGTCTGATCGATTTCCTGGAGCTGGCTTGAAATACAGCGCGTGTCTTTAAGATGTTTTCGGGCGTTTTTTTCACGCTTTTTTGACGACCGACATTGCTAACACTGTCATCCCGAACACTATCCGTTCTCTCAAACTTGCGAATCATGTTCTTGATTGTTAGCACACTTGGATCGGTTGTCTTCAGCTTGAACTCGGGCGCCAATTTCCTTTGATCAGCAGTCGGGCTGTTATTGTCTCCATAATAGGCCTTCACAAGCGCTGTACGTGACATTTTTGCTTGCAAACAGCCAACGAAAACAAAGTGCGTGCGTATACGCATATTAATTCACATCATGCCCTGAGGCCAGCCGTTCAGTTTTATTATCCTAATGTAAACTGTTCATAACCCTGTCATTCAGGTTTCTAGTGGTACCATAATTCCGAGATACGTCTCAACATTAGTCACGTGTTCTCTATCATGACCATTCGGCTACTGCCGCCATTTCAAAATACCATAAAACTGCATCAAATAATTTAAGAAATGTCCCTAATCGAAATAAGAACTTAAAAATGAAATAACATCACATGGCAATATGCTTGTTTGTAATCTTTAATTATTTATCTGCTTATCACACAGTGCTTGAAAAACAGAAAAAATATTTTTATTGATAAGTTTTATCTTTAAGGTATCCGACTACGTTCGGAACCGTGATTTTGCAAAATCGTATAAATGGATAATATTTATGATATTTAGTGTCATTTACATTTAAAAATGTATATAAAATTGTTTTAAGAATAGTATTACAATAAAAAATTATTTAACAACAATATTTTGACAAAAAATGAACATAGAATGACCCATTTTCAAAATATTCTCCTTTTGTGAAAAATGTTTCTATTATACTAATATTTTGCCTGTATATAGCTTAAACCGCTGTACAGAGGCTCAACTAGAATTTTTTAAATACTTAGAAGAGGGTTTATTCATGTTTTACGACATCAGAGGGGAGAAATTTTTAGAAAAAAACGCCGATAATTATTTCAATGGATTGTAACTCTGAAAATAATGTGAATTTTTCAAAACACATAGTTGAGCTTCTGTACAGATATCTGAGCTATTTGCAGACAAAATATTATTATAATAGAAGCATTTTTCACAAAAGATCATTTTGAAAAAAAGTTATTCTAAGTTAATTTTTTGCCGAAATATTTTATTTATATAATTTTTTTTTGTCAAAATGTCCTTAAAACAATTTTATACATTTATTCTAATCAAAGTGACACTAAATATCATGAAAGTTATCCATTTATGCGCTTTTTTAAAATCACGGTTCCGAACGTAGTCGGATACGTTAAAAATTAATTTGAAAAAATAATACATTTTACTTGTATAACTGTTTTCTTCTTTTAGAATAGCAATAGAGAACTTCTTTGAATATTCACACACACAGAAAGCGAAATTACAAAATTTGTAGTCTGTACGTCTTTTTATTCAAGCAATCTCGAATTTGTAAGAGAGAGAGATGTTATTACTATAATAATGTCAGACATGAATATTTATTAAAAATTCTTACCGCAAATTTTTAAAACTGTATATTCGTTCAAAAATATTTGAGCATGCTGCTGTAAGAAATACAAATGTATATTAATTTATTAAATTCTTATTTTTCAAACTTGAAAGGCTGTTTTTGTACTTCTAAACATAAACGAAACATTGAAATCAGATGGAGGCAATAAAAATAATTTATTGTCATATTTTAAGCCATATGACCTTTCAGATTTGGCGATTCCAAAAAATTGAGAAAAAAATCTGTTGAATAATGTTAAGCAAACAAATAACAATTTTTTAAGAAAGTAAAAAATAATATTATCATACGCATATTTTCCCCAAACGATAAATTTTGTCTTGAGAGCTTATAGTAAAAAAAAAGATATTCTTGATTATATTTCGTTGATTTTTTTGTGTCATTAATTTGGTCTGCAATAAAATTTTGATTGGGAGCAGAAAAAGGTAACACAATGCAATTTTTATTAGTTTGCAATTTAGTAATTCCACACAAAAAAAAAGAAGAAAACACAGATTTTTTATATGTTTATTAATTATTTCTATTCTTCAGGCAAAATTGACAGAGATAGGAAGTCAGATTCAAATTACAAATACGCAATTCGCTAGAATGGAGTATACAAATGTTATGTTGGAGGATACATAAACACATAATTTTTTTTTGTTCACGCAACGAAATAAAAAGCAGAAAAAAATTTTACGCAATATGGGAATTCGATAATAAATAAGGAATTCTGTATGATTATAATTTAATAAATTATAGAGGAATATATTAAAAAGAAATTCTGATTAATAAACATGACTTTTATTAGTAGAATAACATTATGGCATATAAACTATTAAGAATTTTTTCAGTAAGGATTTATGTCTAGTTTATTTGATTATTACGTTACAAAAAAGGCTGCTAGTATGTATACCATTGATAGTAGATATAATTAGAGACTCAATGTTGAAATATGGAGTCTTGAATTTCAAGTATATTTAAAAAAACAGACACCTTCTGAAGTAATTTATTTCCATTTTCATTATTTGTTAGAAAAATTTCGTAAATCAATTTCCTAATAAGAGTTATAATGAAATAGAGCATTACTTAAAAATTAAATGAATAATTTAATATTCTGTAAATTAAGTTTTCAGATTCTTGCACTTTTAAATTGTCATGAAAATTAGAATTGAAAATTTAAGTTAAAGATATTTTATGAGGAGGAATTTATAATTTATATTTACAGATGTATTACATTACAAGGTGGGAAAAAAACTCGGCCAAATTTCTTGCCTCCTAGAATAGTTAACGAATTTACTTTTAGTTGGGTTTTTCATGATTTTTTATCTAATAATAAAATATTTTTATATATATATTTCTTAGTTTGTACTTAGATTTGAGGTACAATAGTTCACAATCCAATTGCAATCCAGCTGCCGAGACCTCGCCTCACCCCATTGGCTCATACCTTTGAAGCCACACCTCCTACCCACCGAACCAAGATCACAACGCAAAGACCATTCAGTTCCAGATAGGAGGCAGAGTGATGTGATCACACATCACAGTCCTCTCTCCCAAGTCAAAAAAAAAAACTTTGAATTGTGTGTTTGATAATGTCGAGCAAAAGGTCTGCTATCTTAGAGTTGTTTCAGCAAGGGAAACGACAGTGTGAAGTCGTTCGTTTGTTTAATATTCCTCGGCAAACAGTGTCTGATACAATATGCTGTTTCAAAGAGCTTGGCAATGATGGTCGATGTCCAAGAAGTGGGCGGAATCGAACTGTAAACACTTCAAGGAATCGTAAGGCCATCGAAAAGCGAGTCCAGAGAAATCCGAGGGTTTCCATGAGACAGATCGCTTGTGACACGGGAATAAGTGACAGATCGGTGAGGCAAATAGCAAAAACGCAGCTTGAGCTAAAGCCTTACAAGTTGCGAAAAGTTCAGCTTCTCTCTCAAAAAAACAAACTCGTACGGTTCCGAAGATATTGAAAACTTTTGAGACGGGCCACAAGTAGCTCAGGGAGAGATTCCTTTTCTCTGATGAGATACTCTTAACGGTTCAACAAGTTCATAACTCATAAAATGATGTAATCGGATCTGTGAACGCTCAAAGAACTTCGGCAGTTGTTGAACATCACCAATATCCAAAGTCAGTCATGGAATTTGCGCAAGTGGTTTGGTGTCAAAACCTTTGGTTTTTGTTGAAGAGTGCGTTAAAATCAATCAAAAAGTGTACCAGAAATACATTCTTTTAAATCCGCTGTTCTTCCATGGGCCCAAAAGCGTTTCGGAAATGAAAGTTTCAGGTTTCAACAAGACTCTGCACCAACTCACAAGGCGGAAAAGACAAGAGAGGTGTAAGGCAAATTTTCCAGACATTATATCATCTGAAGAATGGCCACCCTACTAGCCAGCGCTCAATCCTATGAATTACAGTGTATGGTCCATTGTGGAGTTTAAGAGGGGGGCCTGCACTAAACAACAGAAAACTTTGGACTCTCTAAAGCAATCGCTTCTGCGGGTGAGGGAGTGAATATTAACGTCGCACTGTTCAGCTGCACGAGGGCTTTGGGCGACAGACTACGTAATTTTGAACCAGGGTCAAGTGACTTGGACGACACCTGAGCTGGCCACCCCTCTCCTATCTACCACACTACACCAACGGGAGGACGTTTGAGCTCTCGACAGATTTAACGTGCATCGCTCCCCTATACGGCAGGTCTTTAGTGGAACTGGGCTCGAACTTGTAACAAGGCCAGCCAAGATCCGATACCTTGACCACTTGGCTAACGCGGCCACATCGCTTCTGCGGGAATGGGATAGATTAAAGGTAAATAACTTACGACCATTGTTGAAAATTTCTGCAAGCGTTTGCACCTCTGCATTGCTGCAAACGGCGATCACTTTGAAACCAATTATTATTTTTTTTTTTTAGTACGAGTGTACTCTCTTATTATTTTTGTTATATATTGTTAATTTCTTAATTTTTTTACAAAGTTATACAAAAATTGTTTGTTCGGATTTTTCTGCCGCACCCTGTATAATAATACATAATGTTTTTACGGAACTCATAAACAAAGTTATTTTTCTATGCCCATGTAATCAATTTTTCACTAAAAATCCTTAGTAAAAAATAATTAGATCTTAAAATCCATTTTTGAATTGTTAGAATGAAAGTGTCAAGAATAATACTTTAATTCGTATTGAAACTGTATCACTTTTATTGGAATCATGTCTCAAGAATCATGGTTACTTTATCAAATAGAGTAAGAAAATTTCTTGAGATTGCATATTAAAATCAAATTATAATTAATTATCTCTTTCAGTTTTTAATCAAGAAACCTTTATTATGCTCGGATATAATTAGTAAAGATCTAATTCACAAAAAATAATGTATTTTCCAATATTTTCATATCGTTCTTATAATATTCTCTCTTTTGTTTTATAAATAAAAATATCCATTCAAAAATTTTTCGAGACTAAATAAATCTTTGTTGCCGAAATACAACTTTTAATAAAGTAAAAAAAAACTCAAAATTGTAAAACTCGTAATAGAAATTTTTATTTAAGGAATTTTTATCTATTGAATTCAAAATTCGTTCTGAAACATCGGAAGAAAATATTTACTTTACCTCGAACGACTTCGAATATTTTTATTCAACATCGGATTACGTTAGATTTATATTATTACTTCTCAGTTTATTTTTTACAGTTTCTTGTAGCCTCTTCCATGAAATTTTCTTCCACAAAAAGAATATAGATACTTTATATATTTGTATCATTTTTCCTCAAGATACTATACATGGATTTACAAGTGTATTTTAAAATCTAGATGCAGACTTGAAAGAGGGAAAACGCGTAGTTCTTAGGATCACGATGACTTTTAGGCAAGGGTGTATTACGCAACACAATGTCTTCAATCTCATAAGAATTTTATATAAATAACTCCTAAATATTAGGGATTGAAATAAATATATGATTTATAAATGCTTTATTATTCTATTCATTATTCTTTTGGGATGTAAGCAAATAAGAACTTAACGATGAAATAGAAAAATAAATCTCGTTCAGTTCAAAACTCTTTTGAATTTTACTAGCAAGAGTAATTCTTTTGAAATATGTAACACAGTTTTTAAAAATTTTAGCGGCTTCAGGACATTTAGGAATTCAGATGTTTTATCCTACTTCGATGATTGCATTTAAAAGTTAACTGTTCAACTAACTGATACAATTTGTTGAAATATTTTTTAATTATTTGAATGGGTGTCTTATAATATTCGATATATTTATAAATAGTCAATGTATTGTAAGTAATTTATTTATTAAATAACGTAATATAACTTAATAGAGTAATAGTAAAGTAAAGTGAATGTATTGTTTCATTAACTCATACTTTTGGTGCTACCTGAATAAATGGAATATTTAGACTCTTTCTACACACACAGTTAATTTCATAAGTTAATTCATATTTTTAATTTAACCTGAATTTTTGTGTTATTAATTTGTTTAAAATGTTTTCTTAGGAAAACTATTGGACAGAGTACTAATGTAAACCTGTAAACGATTATAGAGTGAAAAATTTCGTTATCCAGGTTATTCCGTTCACCATGATCACATGTATGTATCACGCTTTTCTTCCTCCCTATGTGATTGCGCTTTCCCTACTCTGAGGCCCATGATTCCTCCGATAGAAGCTTAGTTCATTTGACATCAGACATTGATAATAATAGTTTCAGTTTTTTATTTTATATTTTTGGTTCATATTGACAACAATAATTTTAATACTCAAAAACATTTATTAAAAGCAGATCTTCATACAACAAACGCGATGACTCATTTTTAAGGATAAAGTATCGTTTGTTCTTACTGACTCATTTTTAATTCAATAAAAAAATTGGCAGTTATAGAGACTGACGATAGAAGTGAAAACTTAGAATTTTCAGTATTCAAATTTGAAATTTAGTAATATTTCA
Organism: Trichonephila inaurata madagascariensis; assembly: GCA_019973955.1. NCBI lineage: Eukaryota > Metazoa > Arthropoda > Arachnida > Araneae > Nephilidae > Trichonephila > Trichonephila inaurata. The sequence goes on along the minus strand of BMAV01010094.1, from coordinate 113,468 downwards.
AATAAATTATCAACATCAATCTTGTTTTCACATCTATTGACACTCCGAGCAACAATTATATGCATGTTTATATGGTTTTTTATTATTCAAATATATTACGGGCTGCACAAGATCATGACAAAATATAAATACAATTCAATTGAAATAACAATTAATATACAATCATATTATTTATGGATAGTATTCGTATCTACTTAAATTTCAATGTACTTGATTTTTAACATTATTTTAATTGTTTGCATCATTGCCATTATCAAATTTAACAATACTTAGACTTTTTGTACTCAATTATTTCATTTTGTTCTAAAAAAGATACAATAGGCTTATGGTAACTAAAGTAAGAAAGGAAAATGTTTGATTCAAATTTATCCTAGTATAGCGTAAAAACCGCATCGAGCGTCATTTTACATTTAGTGGTAGATTTTTATCATCTACAAAGTTAATATTGATGTCTTCACTTAAAATCATCGGTACATTATCATATTTTTCGTCAAATCTTTTTCGAGTATTTCAGAGCCTTCTTTTGTATAAATGATCAAATTTTCGAATAAAAATTGTTGTATGTGTCTCATAGATTTTACAGGCGAAATATAAACAGCAACTATTAATATGTATTGCCCATTCTCGGAATCCCAACGACAACTCATATTTCGGCTGTATCAGAAACATTAACACCCCAATGCTTCTAGTGAATTTAGTATGTATGTCCGTATGTAAAGTAATGAAATGTGACGTATCTTGAGAATTTTGATAAATAGCTATGCCTGCTGCTGGAACTTCGGGTCTTTTATAACTTACAACAAAGTTGAAGTTCGGAATATATCAAGTGGTCCTTCGTTTTTCATATGAATTTCTGACAAAAGCAGAACATTTGACTCTTTTACGATAGCATCATTTTTTGGTCAGCTGCATGAGCATGCAAACTTTGACAATTGAATGAAAATATCAATAATCCTTTCTTGTTGGAGATGAATTCTAGAAAAGTTTTGGTGACCGTTTGTATTGTATTGTTTTGTAACCTTTTTAATTCTAATGTTAGATCATCTCGATGACTTGTTGATCTTTTATATTTATCTGTTTCTGAAGCATTTAGAGGTGCTCCTGTTTTACCAATCCAAAATCTCTAGCAGCTGCTAATATTTTCTTGAGAAACCAAAAATAAACCTTGAATACTCGTTACTCTTGTTAAAGCTACGCATAATAATTGTCTAGGATGTTTGCGATCGTATTTGTAGACGATAGCATCATAAGTACCTTCCTGTAATTTGTGAATAGTCATTGCCAAAGCGGAAATAAGCGGAAAATGTTTTCGTTTCGCTATTATGCTTTTATAGTTATTGAGTGGTATGGATGACGTCTGGGGAGTGATTGGCACAGCATCATTGTCAAGATTAAGGCGGACACTAAGTTTCCTCGATTTTGTAGCTCGTTTTCGTTCACATAGTTTTGGAAATTTCATCCAAATTCTTATGGTGTCCTGATTTTTATTTCTCTTTACGTAACACAATTTTCCAACATTGCCATTTGATAATCCGTCTGCAACATCTATGTTGTTTGTTGTCATGTAAGGTCGGTTGAGAACTAAAATTAATTCGTAAGGTAATCCACCAGTGTTATCAGCTCTCATTTTATGCAACTTCTGTCTAACAAAATGTCCTTGCTCAGCATTATGACGCCCTACGAAAACATCAGATGCTAAAGATATTGTTTTATTTTCTTCACTGTTTAAAATAGAATTATTGTACTCATTTACCGCGGCGTTTGTAAATATAAGTCTAATTCCTTCCGGACATACTGATTGAGCTTCTTCTTTTGTGATAAATCTTGATTTTATTACCTGTATTTCTTCTTCCGTTAAAATATTTCCATTTCCAATCAAAATTAGCATTATTGTATTATTTCATATCGAAATATAAATGCAAACTTTTAATTTCTCACATAATTTGACTTCTAAAAATTCCAAAAGTTATATTTTAACCGTTACCTTAAAACAATTTCTTCAAACAATGTTTCTTATTTTGAAAAACTGGTGGTAAATTTTAAATAATTATTTTTAAAAAAAAAATCAAGAAACTGTTAAATATGCATAAAATTTATTTTCAAATTTTATTTTTCAATTTGCTACAAAATTACTCGGTTAAGTTGGCGAATTACGAGTTCCGTCGACAATAGTTTTGTAGCGCGACGTAAACATAATTCTCAATCACTCACTCGGTAAGTTGGCTTTCGTACTACACTACCATCTGTAAGAAGAAACAACCTTTACAACATATAGAGTCGGGAGCATGTCGGTGACGCGAATCCATAAGATTTTCCCCTTCCAAAAAGTGTCCAACGCGGCTAAAGAAGTTTTCACTTCAACAAACGATTCCTTTTTGTTGCTTTTGCAACCAGAGTTGCCATAATCATAAGAACAGAACGCTATAAGGAATATAAGGATTAATTTTTTAAAAAAAGCGATGTATTAGCTGTTATTTAAAAATTTGTATTAGTTCAAGCCACAACAAGTTTATATGAGAGCAAATTTATCGTTTGGCATTTGCCAAATAGTATTTTGTAAGTTTCGTATCTATTTTATTTTAATCATCATGACGAAAAGAGGGAAAAGAGCACTTTTTTTTTATTAAAACGTAAACTTTCTTTAAAATTCGCAATTGTTCTTTTTCTTTTTAAATATCGCAAAAAATTTTGTACTGTATACTCAAATTTTATCAAAAATAGTAAACTGTAAATGTTAGCGTTTTGATTGCATTAAAGTATCCGACTACGTTCGGAACCATGATTTTAAAAAAGCGCATAAATGTATAATTTTCATGATATTTGGTGTCACTTAGATTAGAATACATGTATAAAGTTGTGTTAAGGACATTATGACAAAAAAAAATATTTAAATACACTATTTTGGAAAAAAATTAATTTAGAATAACTTTTTTTTCCAAATGTTCTCCTTTTGTAAAAAATGCTTCTATTGTATTAATATTTTGCATGTATATAGCTCAGACCTTTGTACAGAGGCTCAACTATGATTTTGAAAAATTCACGTTATTTTCAGAGTTACAACCATTTGAAATAATTATCGGCGTATTTTCTTAAAATTTATCCCTTCTGTTTTCGTAAGACATGGATAAACCGATTTCCAAGTTATGCGTTTCAAAAATTCTAGTTAAGCAGTTTTCATGGTCTGAGCTATATACAGGCAAAATATTAATACAATAGAAAAAATTTTTACAAAAGGAGAACATTTGGAAAAAAAGGTTATTCTAAGTTAATTTTTTGCCAAAATATTGTATTTAAATAAAATTTTTTTGTCATAATGTCCTTAAAACAATTTTATACATGTATTCTAATCTAAGTGACACTAAATATCACAAATATTATCCATTTACATGCTTTTTCAAAATCACGGTTCCGAACGTATAGTCGGATACCTTAAAGATTTTATATGAATTTTTAAATGAAATTAGGCTTAGCTGGGAAATTTGATCGGTCCTTTGCGTGCATTTACACTCAGAACATGTGGGGTTAATTGGAAATTTAATTGGAAATCCGGGGAAAAAATGCTCAATACATTTAAAAATCAGATTTGAGATGCAGACATAATATTTTACAGAAATCAATCATGCTTTTTAAAAATAAAAAGGAATTCCGGGAAGTTACAGAAATTCAATCTTAATGATTCCTATAATGATGCAATCATGTCAGACACTTCTCAAATAACTCAGTTCTCATTTAAAAACTATCTAAATGAGTTCGATTTTTTATCAACAGAAACATTTTCTACATTTAAGCAAATAATACACTTTAATAAATCCATTTCATTTCAATTTCCTTCATTTTATGCTTCTTAGTGAATAGCAAAAATACATTAAGAAACGTTATTTCTATATTTAGCTCTTCTAAAAAAATTTCCCCAATTTTACAGCGTACGTCAAACTTTTAATGAAATTTTGCTGATGTATTTAAACATTTTAAAAAATTTTACAGGAACTTAAGTAGTTTTAAAATACAGAAAAAATGATTCAGCAGTTTTAAGTACCAGAAAAATTCGATGATGAAGCTTGAATACGATTAAATTAGTGTGTGTATCACGTATTTTGCGCTTAAAATTAATTTTGTTCTTACAATACACTTTGAGGTGCCCGACTAAGGTTGGAACCGTGATTTTTCAATAGCACATAAATGGATAATATTTATGATATTTAGTGTCACTTAGATTAGAAATTGTATATAAAATTGTTTTAAGAATAATATTACAATAAAAAATTATTTTACAATATTTTGACAAAAAATGAACATAGAATGACCCTATTTCAAAATATTCTCCTTTTGTGAAAAATGATTCTATTATGATAATATGTTGCCTGTATATAGCTTAGATCGCTGTACAGAGGCTCAACAAGAATTTTTTAAATACTATATAACTTATAAGTGAGTTTATCCATATTTTACGACATCAGAGGGGAGAAATTTTAAGAAAAAAACGCCGATAATCATTTCAATTGGTGGTAACTCTGAAAATAATGCGAATTTTTCAAAAATCATAGTTGAGCCTCTGTACAAAGGTCTGAGCTACTTGCAGGCAAAATATTATTATATTAGAAGTATTTTTCACAAAAGGAGAACATTTTGAAGAAAGGTTATTCTAAGTTGATTTTTTGGCGAAATACTGTATTTAAATATTTTTTTTATCATAATGTCCTTAAAACAATTTTATACATGTATTCTAATCTAAGTGACATTAAATATTATGAAAATTATCCCTTTATGTGCTTTTTTAAAATCACGGTTCCGAACGTAGTCGGATACCTTAAAAAGCATTTCAGTACTTTTGATTTGGAACTCTTAGATTTTTTTAAAATTTTCGAACATTCAACAAACATGTTACAAATTGAATTAAGAATCATTTTTCTCCTAGATATTCTTTTTATAAAAAAACTAATAGAAGCTTCTTACTGTTCATGCACAGTTAAAACATGCATAACATTTATTTTATACGTATGATATAATTTACCTATTGTATTTTAGCACATAAAAATTCACAAAATAAAGTGTTAAATCTAATATTCTTTTTATGAAATTTATTTTTGAAATTTTTTTAAATGCTTTCAGATATATCTAAATCAGAGAAGAGTGTCATTAGTTTAATTTACATAAGTAATGATTCTATTTCAGAATTTTTATATTAGAAAGAATACCCTTTAAATTCAAGCTATCATTAAATTAAAAAAAAACTAATTTTTATTTATCATAACGTTCTACCAAAATGCTTCTTTCAGAAATTATTTAATTATTTTTATTTTGAAGCATAAAAAGAAATGGCAACTCTGGTGCATCGAACGAAAAAGCTGGATATGGAAGTGTCAGAATGACGCCTTTCAGACGAGTCCCGGTTTCTGCTTTCTGTATTCTGATGGCTGTATACTAAGGTGACCAACCGTCCTCCTTTTATAGGTCCTGTCCTTCCTCGAAAAATGTCCTCCTACTTGTCCTCCTTTTCAATATTATAAAACTGATCTTTTAATCTCTACATTCAGAGATGAACCAAACATGTTTCCAATAAGTCGAAGAATAGTCTGAAACAAATATCACAGGAAATAATAGGTGTTGGCGTTGGTGTTTTTTGAATTCATCACAAGTAAATTGGGCAGATATAGAAAACTGTGTTGATTTTTAATGAAAAGCAATGCCTGATATTAAAATCGTTGACAATGGTCTGTTTGAAGAAATTGGAAGACTATTTAAAAATATATTGTATATTTAAATTACAATAAATTGAAACAACTGGAAAATCAACATGCTGAAATTAATAAATGATGGGGTGAAATACTTAACAATTTCAAAAATGAACACATTCCGTATGAAAGTTTAGTTATTTTTGAATTTCAGTTGTGCTGCACTGGAACTAATGCACCAGTTGAAAGAGTCTTTTCAGTTGGTAATTTTTGGACAAGTGAGAAATCAAGATTGAATGTTCATATTTTAGCTGCAGTACTTACAGTAAAGATGAAGGATATTTTTTGCTCCAAAATTTCCGATATATATTAGAAAATAATATATTGACAAACAAAAAAAATTCATTCAATGAGAAAATACTCGTTTAAATAAATAATTAAAAGGGATGTAAGCATAATTAGCGCATTTTTGTTTGAATTAATAAAACGTTTCAAATATTAACATTGTAACATTTTCTTAAATTTTTCGTCCTCCTTTTCAGTGTAAAAAAACTGGTCACCTTATGTATACAAGTATGGAGGCTCAGAGGAAGCCCCTCGTCGAATGTTTGAATTCTATATCGGCATAGGGTCCCTGCACCTTGTGTGATGGTTTGTGCGGCCATTGGGTACCCGACACGCATATTTCTAATTCGGATTTAATTTGTGAGCAGATAGTAATTTGAATGCAAATCTGTACATATCTTGGTTGTACGCTATGTTCGATTTCTGCCAAACATCATCTTCCAACAAAATTATGTAAGACCACATGTTGAACGTCGTGTTCTCACCTTCCTTGATACACTATTGTTACCCTGGCCTTCAGGGTCTCCAGAGATCTGTGACCCACTGAAAATATATGGTCATGGATTGCTAAGAGACTGGCTCTCCACCCCTCTCTAGAAAATATGGTAATGAAGTGCTGAAAAAACTTGAAGTAGCGTGGAATGAGTTGCTCATCCAAGCCTAGTTTGATAACATGCCTAACCGGGTAAGGGCCGTATTAACTGCGCCAGAGGTGGTAGCTGATTTTACTATAATTTTGCATCCTTGTACAAATACATACTGTTTACGTACAATAAATATCTTGTTTTGTATTTACCTCCTTTCCTAGAGTTGCAGTTTTAATGGGTAGCTGTGTAAGACAATACACAAAATATAGTGAACCTATTTTTTTAGTGAAATATTCATGTATCTCCTCTGAAAAAAGTTATAGAAATTTGTAATTTTTAAATTTCTTGTTTTTCTCCCTTTTTTGTACATGAAGTTATTTTTTTATTTAAAAATTAGGCATCACTTAGACTAAAAAAATACAAGTTCACTATATGTATAGATATCCTGTGTAGAACTATAAAAAAATTGGAACCATGTAGTGCAATAGGTTTTTTTTTTAAGTGTGCCTATATAAAGGTAAAAAATTATGCTTTGAAGAAAATGTGAAAAAACTTAAAGTAGCAATGTTTTCACATATTACACGTTTGATTAATATTTTCCTGCCTATTTTTTGAATATTTAATACTGATACTTTAAACATTCTCTAGAGTTTTAGCTCCAAAAGTTTAATAACGGAACTAATTATCTATATCACCCCTTATACCCCCGTAACTCCCTTTGGGGTTCGATCTTTGCGAAATCCGTTCTTAGCGGATGTCTACTCCATGAAAGGAATCTGTCTACTGTGAATTTCAAGTCTGTAGGTTTAATAGTTCCGGAGATATCATGATTAGTCAGTGAGTGAGTTGCTTTTCTCCTTCATATATATAGATTGAATATAAATATTTTAGTTTTCATCTGGCAAAATGTCGAAATTATTAATACTTTTAAGATATATGAGTATATCAACTGTTAATGTTGAACAACAAGTATAAATCATTGCATACAGTAGAAATACATTTTTTAGAAACAGTATTGGACACCATAGCGATATCGAATTACTTTGTTATAGCATTTTCTTTGATATTTTAGTTGATCAGAAATTTTTTGTTAGAAGCTAAATCATATTTTTCTCTTTTGTTGGAAACTTACTAAATAAGAAATAAAAATTGTATGTGTTTATTTTCTTCCTAACATTTATTCAATTCCTTTGGAGATTCTGTTTTTCTGTCTACAAAAAAGAAAAAAAAAGTTATTTTTCATATCGTAGCTTGAAAAAAAATCTCGTTCAAGTAAAATAAAAATTTAATATAACTATTAGACTTTTTTTTAAACTTTTTATTAGTTTATAAGAGTCTTAACTCTTCTTTTATTGTTCAACATATTTTTATAAGGTAGCAAAATATAAAGTATAAAATAAGGATTGAAATAGAAGTACTATAAAATAGTAATGCATTTTATTTCATTTTTGCTACCAATTAAGTTTTAAATAATAGATTTTATTTAAGAAACAGTAGTTACTCAAATCTAAGCCACACTACTTTTTCAATGTTAATGCTACTGAAAATCGGGTGCGGCTTATAAATTGAAGGCAAAAAAAAAAAAAAATGTAACCATCCATCCTTACCTCTTCGCTGATGATTTCACATTTCGCAGTTTATCTTCAGAATCCAGTCTATCCTGAGTTTCACTGTGTGCTCATATTTAGGAATTTTTTATATGCTTTCTTTTGATCTACGAAACATCACATATATCGGTAATGGCATCAAGACCAGTTCGCTAAGACGCAGGTATGAAAAGAAATGCAATTTTATACCCAGAAGAAAGCGGTAACATAGCAGCGGCCAGAAAATTTGATACGAATGAAACAAATATACGTCGATGGCGTAAGCAACGTGATATGATTCTTATTTATAAATTTTCAACAGTTCCGATGTCAGCTGTGACAGTGAGAGTGACGAATCATTTTTGGAACATGCTATTGACGGTTATAGCAATTGCATGCTCTCGTATGCATCTAAAAGTTTCTAATACTAGTAAAATAAATTAATTATTCATTCCTTATTATTTCTCATTTGATTTTTAAAATTTGTTAAATACCGGAAATCGCTTAACCTTTTATACTACTTTTTGTTTTCGCAAAAACGAGTGGAAAATTTTGGGGTGCGGCTTAGATTCGAGTAAATACGGTAATATTCATTTAAATTGCTTGATTTTCAGTTTTTGTAATGAAAGTATGTTTATGTGTAATAAAAGGTTTTTGATTAAGGAGATATGTGTGTGGAGAGAGAGAGAAAAAGAATTTAAAATAAAAAATCCCTTAAATTCATTATACGTTTTTCGGCAGTAAATTTTAAATAAAAACATAAAATATCTGAGCCTTCACCAGTTTAATTTTCTGGGCTATTTTCCTATAAATTGTTTTTGAAAAAGAGTATCTATTGAGACTTTTAATGGTACTTAATTTTTTATCTTTATTCAAACTTAAAAAAATGCAAAATAATCTTAAGAAATGAACAATTGTTTCCATTTCTTAATTTTACAGTTTTTTAATAAAAAAATTATGTTGTTAAACAAAAAACTCCTGTTGTGAAAGACCAAAAAAAGTAATAGGTGCAACTTAATAATCACAGTCTGTCTGTAAGTAAAATTTAGGTTAATTGTTTCTTAAACTGAAAAAAAAAAACATTTTTGGTATATAATGAAATATTTTATTTTCTTAATCTGAAATACTATTTGAAAATTTTGCTTTTTTTCCCGTTCAAAAGTTATATTACCATTTTTAACACGCATCTTTTTTCAAATAAGCTAAAACAATTTAGTGAACTGCACAGAACATAAAAAAAATTATTATTTTTCTATGAAATACAAATAAAGGTAAAAGACGGAATTAAACAAATATAACAAAAACTGTAATAAAAACTGCTTGTATATGTCAAATAGTTACTTAAAATATTTCTTTATGTATTTAAAAATATTTTATGTTCATGGGACACAGCACGATTTAGTTGTCAAAAATCAGTCAAAAAATCAAATCTACATTTTGAGCTAAATTTATTTTTTGTATATTTATCTATAATCCCACAAAATTTGAAAACTCTAAATTTAAAAAACTCAGAGTTATGATAACTTTTATGTTTGTTTTTATTTATATCCCAATGGCAAATAAAATCTTTAAGCTGATTTATCTTAGAAAGAAAAAGTATCTAGTTTGTCTTCATCTAAAATGCTAAAGCTTTCTAACTATTGCTATTAACACATGTAACAAAAATTGGTATGTATTTTTTTGAATCAAGCAATACTTTTTTTTAAAAAAAATAATTTAAACTAGCCATTCATATAAAAAAGTATTTTACAAATATCAATCGTGTTATCCCTAAACTCATACTAACTTTTGATATACATAGTCGGACGTAATAAATCAAATTTCATGTGCATTCGTCAATTATAGTGTAGAACAAGTAGCATTTTAAAATCACTTTAGAAATTTTACAATTTTTCTTTAAAAAATTAAATGGTTAACTTTTTATGGTATTATGGGCAGAAAATCTGTTAAAAAAAGTATTACATATACATAGAGAGCAACGAAAAAATTGTGAAAATTATTCAATCAAAGATTTTTGTATAAATCGTGTCATGTCTCCAACAAAATGTCATATTTTTATAAAAAATTCTGACACAAATAAGAGTTACTTAGTTATATAAATTAAACTCGACACTTGATCTATCGTAAAAAGTTTAAAACCCATTTGAAAAATTGTATCTTAAAGTTTAATGATGAATTAAGGCTATTTTTTACTTTGAATACATATCCTCTCACTTTGCCTCCAAGTTTATTGATCGCAAAATATCCTTAATCAATAACCGACGAAGACATTTTGACGAGCAGTCATAGAGCAATTTATCTTCCTCAGTGTGCTCTTTCAACTTGAATTACCCATTTTGTATCAATTTTTAACAGAGACCAACTTTTCACTGATTTCTCAACAAGATATATTGATTTTTTTTT
>BMAV01010094.1:77985-101563 GCA_019973955.1 Trichonephila inaurata madagascariensis | reverse complement strand
TGTGTGTGTGTGTGTGTGTGTGTAAATATATGTAATATTTCGAAGTCAGCATCGAGAACTTTTTGTAAAAAACAGTTTTATTCAACGAACAATCGAGCACATCTTTTCTCTGAGACAAATCCATGATAAGTGCTCCCATTTAATTGAATTGTAAACTTATTTCCAGAACTGCTAAACAATCATTTTTTAGTTTGTGTTTTCAATTGGAAAGTAAAGCGCGGGAGCGTATATACAAAGACTATAAAAATTAATTAGCTTGGATTGGATTTGTAATATTTTGAATATTTTTTCTAAAAAATAATTGGCTGTTTAATTTAAGATTCTAATATGTTATGGAAAATACCGATTGATTCAAAAATAATATGACCATTTTCAGCTTAAAATTATTTACATGAAATTTTCATTGTTGCTTCTTTTAGTATACTAAAACACTATACTATACACTTTACGTAAATGTTTAGCCAAACCAAATGAGCTTCCTAGAACATTTTTCGGGGAATTATTCTCCTTCCTCTTTTAAATGCTCTTTGAAGCCCTTGAAGTGTTCTTACTTTACATCTATTTAATTGTTTTTTTAAGTATAACCATAAAAAATATTTGCAAGGAGCACAGTCAGGGTGATGGTAGCTATTTCTTATATATATAAGGAAGATAAAAAAAATTTTAAGTTTCAGCCATTTTATATTTGATTTTGCAGTATGATATGGTTCAGATTCTTGGTGAGAAAAAAACTTTGCTCGCTAAGATAATGATGCTTACTTTCTTTGATAATGTGCTTCAAAACGTTGTGTTGATAGTACGTAGCATTAATTTTATCCTTTGGTTGTGCAAAATATGGTTTTGTTAAGACTTGAGAGGACATTCCCATTCATACCATAACACCTGACGGCTAACTTGCCTTTTCCAAAACAGTAGCGTCTTTGCTACGTTTTTCGCGTGAAATATGTTAAACTTTTGCCAGTTGCGCATGATAGATGAAACAGGGCTCTATCCAAAGTTATCCATGTTTTGCATCTGCCTTTGTGTAACATTAAATACAGGACCAAGAGGATTTTCTTCGTTTTTATATGGTCTTAGCACACATTTGATGACAGACTCGTTTATTCACCTTTTTACAGCCAATTTTCTTTATCTGACGACAAATTGTCGATTGCTATACCTGTAGTTTCTTTGCCATAGTTCTTTGTGGCAAAGGAATTTCTATACGATAAGTCTTTTCGGCTTCTTTTTTTTCTCTTTCATCAAGGATTTCCTTTCGTTTACATTTTTTTTCCCTGGAGCTTTTGATTGCCAGCCAAATTTTATTTCTTTTCGAAGTTTAGATAGTAATACATTAGAAAAATGTCTTTTTTGAAATTTAAATGCTTTATTTATAACAGAATTTGAGCAACAATCCATCAAAAGCTTTAAAATTTCGTTTCGGGTTTGAAATATAATTTTGGTACTATAATTTACTCCCACTAATAAAAATGGCTATATTAGTAATTTAAATGTTTCATTTTTAAAATAAACCCAATATAGTAGAAAGATAGAAATTCACCATAAATAGTTATATGCTTTTAAAATTGGTCACACTAATTTTGAATCAACCGGTAAGTGTTAAATAGTAAATAGGAGATTTTGCTTTAGATATAAGTAAATTAAATCCTTATACATATATGTAAACGGTACTTATTTAAACATAACCTTATGGGAGACTGAATCTGTAGTCTACGTGGAGAAAAAAAAACAATTTTCAAGAAAACAAATTGGTATTTTATCAGTCTGGTTTGGAAGCAACATTGCTCAACGAAAAAGGAGTGCTATTGGTGGCTAATTTTGATATCCTGAATCACAATCATCTCATTAGAATTTCATTATATTTTCCACATCAAGAGGACTTAAAGATTTAGCCGGAATATCATGCTCAACATTCTCTTATAATTCTGATAATTGGCTTCTAGTGAACTGGAAAGGGTGACTTAACATGAGCATCTACTACTAGAAAGCTCTTGGCCATTTGCATTTCTCTGCCAGGTTTAGACATCCCTTGAAACTTGCGTGTTTTGATACATTTCTTAACCCTTTCGCGGGCACAAAGCTAAAATACACTTTTCTGTGATAAAGAACTTGATAAATGTAATGTTCTCATCCTCTATAAAAATTATTTAATCACAAAAAAAAAAAAATATCTGATCACTTTTTTTTCTGGGTAGTAGCTAGACGTTATAGCCACCGCTCTCTTAAGACATTTAACTTACTTTTCAGGACAAAAATAATGAATCATATTACAATAAACTTTTTAGAAAATATTAACATTTATGCTAATAACTATTTTAATAACAATTAAACACAAAGTACAAGTGTAATAAAATACTAATCGGATAATTATACAATATAGAATACTTACTACAATATACATTGAAATTGGTATATATCCACATTTTATATTTAATTTAATTTTAGCATAAAAAGTTTGAATATTATTGAGGATTTAAATTAGTTATTTCACAAATTTGATGAGCTATTTACTGTGGAACTTTTCAAAGCAAGTAGCGCCATTTGTTTGAAGGCACAGTGGTACGTTGAAGGACCGACACAGCTATCGAGAGCGATGAACGTATTTTCTGGTATTGCAAAGAGAGTATCTCCTGTACAGATCACCTTCTGTTTTGACTTTCTCAAGTGGAGGAAGAGCGAAGATTTCAAGGTCATTTTTCTGTTCTATGTGGGCAGTGGATAGAGCTTCTATCCACATATAAAAGCTTTCTAAAAACCTAAATAAAACCTTTTTTCTTTCAATTGTATATTTGCTTAATTCATTCAGATGAGAGAAAAGTATACTTAAGACTTGTCGAAATTTTTTCACGGATCAGAAATTTTATCTATAGTAATCAAAATACAGTTTGTAGATTTATATAGAGAAAAACTGTTTCTAACTACCCATCAGAGGACACGAAATGCAAAAAAAGGTATCATGCTGCCATCTGTATTGATTTAGCGATTTGGCTTCAATTAACGCATGTGGATAGACTAAATATCCACCACCGGCTTGGAGAAAAAAATTTTGTTATGTGGCCAGACCTTATTAGCCACTGCCTGAGAAAGGATTAATATTCATAAGCATCACTGTAATACCAGTGATAGATAAAAGAACAATAGCAATTCCAACTGAAAGCATTACTTATCTTTATATCTTCCCGATATATTTAAGTATCCTTGTTGCTTTGAGCACAAATATATTAATATAACAGTATCCCTTAAGCCATGAATCCAAAAATTATTTCAGGCAAAAGAAATAAGTACATATTTATATATAATTTTTTAATTAAAGACACGTTTTTTGCAATAAATAGGAGTTTTAGTAATTATTTTTTTATGAATATATATTTGTTTTGCAAAGTATCTTAAGGATGGACTGTGACGACTCACGCGTCTTTTCATTAACATGTCCTTTTGGGTTCTTTGGGGCCAGAATTAATGGAAACTATTTTACAACCAAACCCAAGAAGTGAAGCGAGACGGAAGGTGCAAATTAGGAAGTTTTTAAATAATAGAAGTTTAGAGTAAGCGGTGTGGCATTTGAGGAATGTTATGATAGTCCGTGATTCCAGTGTGAAGAGGTTTTGAGAGGTTAAGTGACAGCCAATAGAAGTTACTCGTGACAGAGAGCCCTTAGGTCAAGGTGCATACCATTGCACGCCAGTGAGCCGCAAATTCCAATAGGATTAAATAGTTTGACACTTCGTTGGACGAAAATGGTAGGAGTGACTATTTAGATTCGGATCTGTGATCGAATTGGAATAGAGCTTCGGCGAGTTAGTTATTGATAGTGGTCCTGGTTACGTTATTTCGGTATTATATATATTGTGTGCTTAGCCAAGGCAGATTCTCTCACATATCATATTATTATCTAATCTGTTAGAGGTTTAAGTTTAAGATCTTAATAAAGTCATATTAAAATCATGGCAGCTTCTAGTTCTTCATTTATTCCTACACCTCTAGTTCAAGCTGATAATCAAGGAGAAGGGCACCCAAGGGGGGTGCCCTTACAGGACCATACTTAAGGGGTCACATACCTTTTAAAAAGTCGAAAATGGTTAAAAATAGTGAGCTCTTTAAAGCTCTATAATTTTTTTATTATTGTTTCCTGGAATGTAAATTTTGGAGGAATAAACAAATAGATATTACTTTACTTAAAACATATCCAACAAACACATTTTTAATTGGGATAAATTTTTAATTAGATAATTACAAAAAGAAATTTTGGTTTTCTTTTCGCAAGTGATATGCATTACACGCAGCTTTATAAAAAAAGTTACCAATATTTTTTGATGAAATTTTTGCTAAGTGTTGGAAATTGTGTTATCTTTAAAATGACGAAGCATGAAACACTGATTTAAAATTTTTAGTAAACTATAACAATTTAAAATTTAACTATAAAATTTTAAAAAAAATTTCGCTATTTTTTATTTGTAATTTTAAATTTTTTCATTAAAAATTCAAACTGGTTCGTTATTTTAAGTACAGATATGGTCAGAATCTCCAGTAAAAATTTGATCATTTTCCATGGAACGGTTTTGAAAATATCATGCGCGTAATGAGAAAAAATGACGTTCTGAGAAAATTGACATCAAACATAAAATTTACCACAGTTATATATATATATTATTCTGGTTACTCAAACAACAACTAAATTTTAAATTAAAACTAATGTGAAGTTTTTATAGTCAATAAACTTCAATTTATTAAAATTATTATAACTAAAAACATATATTTTACCAATGCAGTACAAGCATCGAAACAATATCAAAAGCTACAAAATAATCAAAATACAACAAAGTGATTCATTTCTTCAAAATAAAGTTAAAAATTTATAAATATTACTTAATAAAACAATTAATATCTTAATTAACAAGTACTTACTATAAATATTAAATAATTTGTGATATGAAAGCAGTGTATTACTATGATTCTAAAATGTTAAAATTCGCCACATGCATACGATGTTCCCTCTTTTTCAGTTAATTTTTTACAAGTAGCTTTAAATTGCATTCTTTTAACCTGTCGCACTTCTTTTGTGCGGAGATTAAAATGTCGCTCTGCAGTCTGAATTCTTTTTAAATCTACAAGTGTAACAAATTTTTGCGCAAATTTACCAACAGTCAGACCAAGCGATTGCATAATTTTTAGTCTGCCTTGATTGCCATCATTAAAAATGACAATTGCCTCATTTGTAGAAATATCAACAATCTTTCTACCACAACCTAAAGTTTTTGGGCATAATTTCCATATTAATGAGTTAATGGATTCATTATTATTTTGGGTTTTACCCCCTAGACATTTTTGTAGGAGTTTAGGTTGTGATAGATCATTAAATACAGGTTTTATGGCATCCATTACTGCCTCTGGCAATTTGTTACTGTGTTTAAAAGATTCCACACTACCCTCTAATACTTCATTTTGATATTTACACCAAGAATTAGGACCTATAGGACAAAAACTGTGCAATGGTTCTTCGTCACTTGAACGTATATGGAAATATACAGCCCAAACAGCTTTTCGCATATCCGACAGGCATGTTTTATTTTGTCGGATTGCATTTCCATAGTATGTTGTGATTAAGTCGATCATTCTGTCGGTCAACCTTCCCTTTCCACCAATCGACTTCCCATCACCGAGTTTGAATTTCATTTGTTTTAATTTTCGTAAACGAGTTCCCATTCGTTTTTGAACATGTCCAACACATTCAATTTTTGAAACTGTGATATCTTCTCCATACGGATTGGATGCAGTAATAGATGAGAATGTTTTGGAATCGCCATCCCCAATTGTAAGATGTATATCTCACAGAACGATGACTTATTGAACGCTGAAACATACGAACCATTCCCACAGTCTCCATCATGCCAGCTGAGCCATTGTGGTTTTTCAAACATTCTTTAACGTGAAGAATTTTCCACTTTTTGTAAGCAGGTGACCCTTTTCTTCGTTTCCAAGAATCACATCCCTTACAGAAAGAAGACATCACTTCCGCATCAATACACTTTCCTGTTTTGTCTCCTATAACAGCACACACACCAACACGAGAAGAAAAGCCACGGGTTTTCCACGTTCCATCTCCACTAATTATTATATCAGAAGAATTTGTCAAAGTTACCTCTTCCAAAGCTGCACTTTGCATTGAAGCTTCTGCAACTTCTTTACTACACAATTGCAGTTTGTTTATAATATTATTATAGGATTTTTCAGCAACTGGAGGAGGAAAGTCCATAACACCACAGAAAGTTGTCATTGCTGCGTGACCCTGTCCAATTGTCCTCATTGCGTACACAAAGCGTCTGTTTATTTCTGGAATGTTTTTTCTTGTACCCAGCATTTTTGAATTTCTAAACGAACATAAGTCTTTACAGTTCTTGCATTCAATCGAAAAAACACTAGACAAACCTCTAACACATTTTTCTGTGAGTTCAATATCTCCACCACATTTTTTGCAAGAAGCAAAGTTTTGAATGTTTGTAAACATAATAGTTTTATCAAACACTCTATAGCCATCAAAACCGTCATCATGTTCAAAAAAAGATGAATCAATATCTTGCAACTGAATCTTTTTTCCAGATGCACTGTTGTTTAGTGTTTCATCCACACTGTGTACAACTTTGCACCTCGTGTGCATATTACCAGTAAACTTCCTTTTCTTGGGACGTTTACCAGATGGTCGTTTGGCAGATTCAATCGAATTCATCATTCAAAAGTTTTAAAAAAATTAATATTTTTCCTAAAACTTATTTTAGAATAAGATACTATGTGAAAATCAGAAAACGAGCGAGTATAGAATCACAAATCCCTTTTTCAAAACAAAACAGCAGTTTATAAAGTAAGTAGAAGTTGTAGTTAATGTTCAGAACAATAATAATAATATTTGAGGCTTAGATTCAAGCATTTGATAATAATTAGAATGAAAATATTAGAAACAGAGAAACGCAGCTGTCACCAGCGACATGACAGCTGTCACCCTGGAGCCGAAATGTAAACAATATTTAAATTACCTTTTCTGCTCTTTTTATTTTCTTAATAACTTCCGTGATATTGGGAATATCTGCATGCGGTTTCTTTTAAAAAACTCAGAAAGGTTTGCTCTATAAAATAAAATAATAATAAAAAAATCGATTTTCCGGAAATTTTAAAAGGTATATGACCCCTTAAAATTAAGATTTAATAGCTTTTTAAATTTCAAACATTTGGTGATTTTCGTTTTTAATACAAAAGATTCCAGAAGTGTGTTTATGCATTATGCTGAGTTCTAAGTGGAGGAAAGAAGGGAAGTTTCCCAAGATTACGGTGGGTTTTAAGTAAACCATCTTGAAAGAAAGAGAGAAGAAAGGAAAGAAATGCCGTATCTTGTACTGTAATCTCAAAATAATTAATGCGCTTCGTCAACTATAAAATTATTACAAAATATAGACCAATTATTAATTTTATAATAAAAATAAAGTTAAATAACATATTATCTCTTTCGAATAATTGAATCAAGAATTCAACAACATAAAATATTTTAAGAAATAAATCACATTCTTTGTAAGATTAATTTCCCACATTTCTTTCAATAAATCTTAGTTTTTTTTTCCTTTTAAAAAAAAAATAAAAACATACTTATTTTGAGGGATATTTTCCTTTGTATATTTTTAATGATATATATACTTTTCCATTTGTAAAACCGTATTGTATTTATCAATTTGTGTTAACACATTAATTTGTGCTTAGTACTCGTATTTTAAGCCATTTAAGTTGTGTTGTAGTTTTGTAATTTGGTGGGGATGGGAACACTTAGTTCTTCCAAACCTTCATCTTCTTTCAAGATATTTTGGATAGAGTTAAAACTATTTCTAATAACCTTTTTAATAAATAATATTTAAATTATAACCAATGAAAAATAAGAAACTACTTTTATATAAATACAATTTAAAATTCTTCATTAGTACATGAAGCATTTCATCCTCTTTATCGAAATAAACTCCCTAAAATTTTTAACTAATCTTGTATTTTATAGTACGTACTTACATACAAGAAAATTATAGATAGTTGTTTCTCAAGAAAACTATATTTTATTTCATTATTTTGAGGATTGAAATTAAAAGATATATATATATATATATATATATATATATATAAATCAAACTTTATGCAATAAAATTTATTTTAGCTTGCACTATTTTTCTGGATGGTAATAATCGTTTTAATCGTCTGATACTTCAAGACATCTCACGAAAAAATCTTACACACTATTATTTTTCCTGAAAGATATTATTCTTGAGAAAGGATTTTACCCAAAATTACCAAATATTCAGGAAAATGTCATCATTAAACTATAATTCTTTTTGCTTCTGTATTTTTTGTCACATTCCCTTTTTCACGTAGAAATTCATCAACATTTCACACTGTTTTTTTATTAGTAGACAACTACTGTATTCTTTTGAAATGAAAATGCTTTTTCTTCAGATTGAAACCATTGTATCCTGTTTAGTACAACTATGAAAACCTCTGTGCCGTAATTTAATTATCTTCCTTCAAAAATTTTTAATTCATTCAAATGCTTGTCGAAACGAAAATAAGCCTTTTGAAAATCTCTTTGAGGCAAAATTATTTTTGGTGGATTTATTGTTTCTTACATTTGCAGATGCTTTTAATTTTTTAATGCAAGATTGTTTCAAAAGTAGTCACAAAAGGTATAATTTAGAAAATCTTTTAAAAATATAATCTTTTTATACCTTGAAAAGATATATTTTAATTTTTAATAAATTCCATTGAAAGAACTTTTTTAAATATGTTTTAACAGTTTATACTTATTACTATATTATCACTTTCAATCAGTATATCATCTTTCAATCGTAGTATACCTCTTTTTAACAATAAAAATATAATATTTTAGAACAATTTTTTTATCAATCGTAAGAATAACGCAAATGATAGAATTATTACATGTCAAAGATACATATCTCTACATTATAAAAAATAACATACACAAAAAATATCAATTACTAATTTTATATTAACAGTATAATCTGAATAAATAAATAGCAAGTTGAATGGCATCTGAATTAATAAAACGTCCTGTGTGTATTCTAATTTTTATTCTCATACTTAGAATAGAAAAGAAATATATTTTTTGTTTCATTTATAATGTTC
The DNA here is from genome assembly GCA_019973955.1 of Trichonephila inaurata madagascariensis. Lineage (NCBI taxonomy): Eukaryota > Metazoa > Arthropoda > Arachnida > Araneae > Nephilidae > Trichonephila > Trichonephila inaurata. The sequence continues at coordinate 92,398 of BMAV01010094.1, read as the reverse complement.
AAGAAATTTAGAACATGATAAGTCTATAGATTTTCAGAGAGAGACTTTTTAGGTTGTACAAGATATAATTAAACGTTTTATTGTACTTAAGAAATAGCTTAAATTTTTATCATTAAAGACGATATGTATAAAATTTTAATCATTCCGACTTTCCTCCTTTTCTTGAGTAGTTATAAAACAAGAACATCTTAATACAGATAATAATAATATATGTAAGGCTTTAACTGATAGGCTATATCGGAATATGTATTTGCTTAGATTCGAAATTATTCAAATAGCCGGTAACCTGTGAAGTGCTTTGAAAAAGAATGATAAATTCCAACACTTCTGATTATTTCATAAGCAAGGGTGATATACTGTTGAAAATGTGGAAATAGAAACTATTCAACGATATTAAAAAAATTCATATGCGATGATGATATATTGTTAAAAAGGTAAAAAGGAAAACTATTCAACGATATAAAAAGAGTAAAATTCGATTTTGTGGCCAAATTTTACTTGCCCGATCTTCTAAGAATAAATTTCAAAAAATTATTGATTTTCATTTTCTTATACTTTCTAAGAGTTCAAATACTTTTGTTTAAAATGGTGTATAATATGAAAAAATGCAATAATTAGAAGTATTTGTATTTATTTTTTTTAAATAAAGCTACTCCTTGACGCGCATCAAATGAGTTCTGCTAGGAGCACCTGTGTTTCCCCTTGCATAATGTTCTGATGAGCGCAAATCCATATGATGTTCAAGTGGAAAAATTACAGTGTATTGGGCTTATCCCCCCAAAAGTACGTGAGTACACGTCTTTTGGATCTTAAAAGCGAAACAGAGAAAAAAAAGATAAGTGATGGAAAAAGCTAGAGTGGTAACCGACTCACCGACATTTTAGTATCAAAAATTCAAAGATATTATGGTATGGCTATCATAAATAATATCAATGATCTACATAGCATGAAACTGCTGTTTGGACTGTTTATTTTCATCTTCCGTCTTCAAACGAGAGCCCTCAACATAGACTGTCCTTAGGGTATAAATACCTAGTGCAAGTTTGAAAAAACAGAAGCTGAATGTAACAAAAGGTACTATGATCATAAACACATGCACACGTGCTATATACCATAATGAATTAAATGAAGCCGATTTTTAGAGATCTGGGTGATTCTATGTTATTAAGAAAAAGTTTACATGAAAAGACTCCGAACCCAAATGAAGTTAATAACATCATATGGTCAATGATTCAAATATTTACATTTGTAGAATTGAAAACTTTAAATTACGGGTAAATATGGCTATTGAGCAGTTCAATATGAGTCATGTAGCAAAATCAATGCTATTAAAACATTCTGATATTGAACCAAGTTATAACTGTGGGTTATGTTTCAAAAAACAAGATACACATAGAGTTCGTGTAGCGCAACGAAATCATCTTGAGATCCCAAAAGAAGGCTAAATTGTTAAAACAATGAAAAAAAGAAAATTAGGATAGTGTTTTGTATGAGCAGAGAGTAGAAAAAAATGCTTCATATGCTTCTGAAAAGTACTTAAGAAAGCAAATCCACAAAAAAATTACAAATTTTTACTTTAAAGCCTGTTTTCTCAAAATGTGATATTTTTTACTTTATGTACCTTTTTCTCAAAAATTACTAATCGTATCATCCTCAAAGTTTCATTGAGCAGACTTTTAATATGTTTACACATTTTAATGGAGCTTTTTAGATATGACTTTTAATCTTAGATATCTTTTCTCTTTATATATGACTAACTAAATTTTAGGGGAAAAAATTGGACAATTTTTAAAAAATTCATAACTAATTTACTTTTTAACAAAAAGACAAAACCTTTCGTTAAAGAGTTATTGGTAGTACATATAACTTACTGTAAAAATTTTATTTATGAGAAGTAAGTAATTTCTGAGAAAAAGGTACATAAACTTACGCAATTTAACATGGGCTCCTTTGGACCTTTTTAAGGAATTTTACCAAATCCCATATTACTTAACACAAACATACATAATCTCTCCCGCACATGTTTAAACAACCTTTTAAGGAAACACAGCATTGTGGTCTTCTTAAAACATTTTCATTAAACTCAAACAAGTAGTTCATTCTTTGATGTAATTACTTTCTTGAGTACAAAATCAACAATTGTTCAGTAGCTACTGTACTTGTTGATTACTTATAACCTGGTTGGGCACCTTCATGCCCTAGATAAATTAAAAAGATATATCGAACATTCTCAATACTTTTCTGTGTGAATCAGCTTTAAATATAATCTGAAGAATAGGTTTTATTAACTAAACTAACAAAAGTAAATATTGACTAATCGGAACTAATTTCTCTACCCAACACTCGTCCTCCTTCAAGCTTAAAATTCGATTTTTTTCCCCTTTACAATTGCATTTAAAGTATATACGAATTGTTATCTGTACACACGAATTTCAATTGCCAATTTTTTGGGTCGTTGAGTTTCAATCGTAAAACACAGAAAAGGCAAAAGGAATAAGATTACTTACTCAGCACATTGAAGTTTCATTAATTTTAAGTGAATCAAACCCACTTCAAACACAATTTCAGAAGTCTTGTTAATTGGAAGTAAGGTAAAATGAACTTTCATTTATCTGAAACTCTAAATTTTAAAAGAATCTAATTTTAAAATTTATTTACTTTCATGATTTGCCGAAATCGAAAAGGTTTTAAATTTCTTGATTTCAAAAAAATAAATTTTAGTTAAAAATTGTCAAAAATATGTAGTAAAATTACATTAAATATATATGATTGTATTAACATCATTATCATTTCGAAATCTAAACCGGAATGTCACTTGAACTCAATATAATGATGAAGCAAACACTAGTTTTCGGGGTCAACTTTAAAAAAAACTGTCAATCTCTCTTATGTATATGTGAATGCGTGTATTTATGTATACATATAGAGATAGATAGTAAGATAGATAGAGATTATATATATAAATATAAATATACATATAATCTTTAAACTAATACTAAATTGCTGTAACTCTTAGCTTAACCCTTTATCTACTGCATTATGATTTACTGCAATTTTTTTGCATGCTATAATTTTTAGAGTCCCTACATTGAAAATTAAGGGATATACATAAATAAAATACTCAATTTTGGGAAATTTAATCCATTGGAGCTAATTAGTCAAATTAGGACTATAAAGTACCATCAGTCCTCAAAGGTTTAAAATATTCTCATAATACGAAAAAAACCGAATTTTTAACGCAGTTTTAACTCATAAAAATGCTAAATAACCAAAGAACACTAATATTTTAAAGCGCAAAATATTTATTTTTAACGATTATTAATTTTTTAAAAATTTTTTTATTTACTTTTTTACACATAAAAACAGCTTTTACACATAAACTTAAATTGATGATATTCAAAAAAACATTTTTTTCTTTTCATTAAGACACAAAAATTCGTTACACGGTGTGCATTTTGAATCAGGTTTCGATTGAATGTTTTTTTAAACACTACATCCAACGCTCCAAGACCTTAAGCTCTACATTCAAGCCATGATTGATTAATTGTGCGGCCTGTTTCCTGGAGGATTCAGTCCAGATCACAAAGTCGTCAGCATAAAGTAAGCCTCTAATTCTAGTAATTATTCTGAGCTGGTGGACAAGATCATTTATGTAAAAAATGAAGAGGGTGCAGCTGGATACTGAACCCTGAGGTAGTTCAGTTTTTAGAACACCGTATCTGGAAAAGCCTCCACCACATCAGATCTTACACAAACGCTGGCATAGAAAACCACAAAACGAACTAAACATGTAGTTCTAAATATCAAGATTGGCCTGTTTCAGCAAGAGTTTTTCAGTCCATACAGTGTCATAAACAGATTTAAAATTAATGAATACAGCTGAAAGTAATCTGCTTTTATCCAAAGCCTCTTTGACAGACTGGCTAAGGAATGCTAGCTGTTGGTTGGTAAATCTAAATTGTATGAATACAACCTGTTCCTCTGCAAGGAGACTATTGGTTAATAAGAACCAACTAGTCTTTTAGTTACTAATTACTGAAGATAAGTTAAGGGGTACTCATCTTCATCATTATCATCGTCATCAACTGCTGCATTATCATCTGACTTTGGGATGAAGCCTTCAAGATCTGATGTCTCTCAAGCCCCTCTTTATTCTATTTATTTTCATCTATTCTACTCACTTTCATCCATCGTGACTTATAAAGAAACTACTCAATTGCTTTTTTAAATCCTCAATATGACAACTCGTTCATTTTTCCAGCTCTTTTATCAAATACTCATATTGTTGTTCGAAATTGTTCTCTCCCAATATTTAAAAGTGTTTGCTTTGTAATAAATAATGCAATAGAAGACATTCCTAAATCGAAATAAATAATTTTAATTAATAACGACAAATTCGTATGTAATTATTTGATACTTGCGTATTAGCGTCATCTCAGAAAAATTGGCACCTCGTGAATTGCACCTCGATACAAAATAACAAAGATTCTACCGTATTTTATATGAAAAATTAATAATAAATCCTATTTTGTAGAAAATGGTGCAATCCACGGGGTGCCAATTTAACAAAGGTGACGCTAATACGTGGTGGTGGGACTAACCCCCCGCCAATCTGGTCTATTGAAACTAGATCAGATCCATTAGCTCATAAATCTACACAAAGTCTAAGAACAGCAGAGGGGAAGCAACAGCCTTCTCACAGGAAAATCCCAAATATTGCAGAACGTGCTGAGAAGAAAAAGGACTGATGTCACATTTGGTGCAAATTGAGAAGCTTCTTTTGACACCTTCAAAACTCATGCCCCACAGGAGACCAGTCGAAAACAGCGAGAATGTCATCTGATAAGATCTGGAACCCTTGAATGATATGACGGATCCAGGGTGTCCTTGAAAGTACCATGAGTGTACAGGAGGAGCTCTAATACGTAAAGTACCAAATATTTCCTGCAAGTCAAGTACTAAAATCTATATCGTAAAGTAGCAATAAAAAAGAATTGTTTCTAAAAGCTTATACAATAAAGATTATCTTATACAATAAAGCTTATACAATAAAGATTATCCATTGCTTAATATTATTAAAACCTAAACAAAATATCTATTGTTCATTAATTTTCTTGACATTTGACTACATACCTAAATTTCTCTTGGCTGCTTGAAGCTGTTTATATAATGAAAGGGGAGGGAATATCTAAAACGTAGCTATATATCTGAACATGAAGATTCCAGAACTAAATAACACCGAAAATTAATTTACTTAAGCACGATACTACTTTAAAGTTGCTTGCAAATCACAGATATATTGAATAGCTCAATCTGCAAGACGTTAGTACACTTCACTATAGTAAAAAACCAGGTTTCTTTTGAGGCATTTAACACAGTCAAATAGTACTTTAGTCAGTATTCTGACTGAAAGTAATATATGAGGGTGTTCTGAAATTATTTTATATATTTTTTTTAAATTTTCGGCTTTTAAGCATATTTGCCCCTCAGTGTGCCGGGAAATTTGGATTTTCGTGACCTACTTAATGTGAATCTTTTTTTTTTATCTTTTTACATCAATTGTTTCATTTCCAAAAAAAAATTACTCGAGTTTTATCTATATTTCCAATACGTGACAGCGAATACTTTTTTTTTGTTTGCCTTTGTAGACCATTGACATACTTCGGGAAAAATCAATTTACGGTCGAAATCTTTAGAAAGCATTTGTGAAATATCGTCTTTTTTTCGTAGAATAAAATTTTTACGTATCATAAATCGGCTACACCTACTCGTAGTTGCTTTAAAACTTTCACTTTTATTTTTACTTTTGTTTGTCCACTTAAATACGAATAAACGTAAACTGTTTCTTGTTACAATTAATCTATTCTGACGAACTTTCAAGACTCGTTTTGCAACAGTTCCTTCTGGGATAAGACATTATTTATTCCTTTATGCAAAGTTCATTTATTCCTTAATTATTGTCATTTTATTTTACTTGCACTCACTTACGGAGATTTCAGCCCCATCGAGCATCATTTCTGCTGAACGATTTCAATTTTCTTTTGCAAATTGATTCATTTTTATTTTAAAACCATCGCTATGTTTGTTAGTTTTGCAAGACTCTTATTTACTACTGAAATGAACACTATGAACTGTATTGAATATGCTTCAGAGGGCGTGAAAAGTCCCAGGTGTGTTTGTATTTGTTGCAAAAGAACTCATCCACCTCGTTTGTTACACCAAAAAAAGGGTGGAAACGACGTCTGAAAAAAATGCGTGGAAAAATCCTCTATTCCAAGAAGCCAATTTTGTATCTTCCTTCGCTTTCCTTTGTCTTAAGGCTTAGGTTTAGAAATATACTATTGTTCCAAAGCCAAAGATAATACTTTGAATAACTCGTTTCAAAAGGTAAGCCCATTGCATATCCACATTCTAGATTTCTTCATAAAAAAGGGGTGCTTTATACGGCGAATAAAACTAAAAATTACAAAATGTAGTTTGAAAGTATCGGTACGCGGGGTATACACCGAAATATACGGTAGGTATTAAAAAAAATGAAAAGCAGCAACTATTTTCAGTCCGGAAGATTAGGTAAGTTAAAAAAAATTCAGACCATGAGGTGTTAGGTAGCTATATTTCAAACAACTGAAAAAATGTACATAGTAGCATCACTTGGAGATGAATTTATGAGGGGGAAATGTAAATATTTTTAGACTTGATGCTTTTCGAGAAAGAGTTATTGGTGAGAATGTATCATTATCGCGTAATTATTTCAAGTAATACCACAACTATTTATAACAAATTTAATGGGAAATTTTATATTAAACAGCGAAAATGAAACGAGTGAAAATAGCTAAAACTAAGCTAAATGATTTAATTTCATAGACATTTTCTCTCTCCTGATTAAGAAGTTAAATTTCTACATACTATAATAGAGATGGCGAACCAATGGCACACACACACACGTGCCATTTGTGGCACGTGACACAATATTTTTGGCACGCCAGTGATCAAAATGGTTTGTATTTTATTTGAAATTTCAAAGTTCACTCTGAAGTATTACGAACAAACGTGAGTGATTGGTGGTGGGGAGAACACTCGTTTATTATTATCTTAGTTACGTCGAAGACTACAAGTGCTTATGATGTAAAGTTTGCTTATGATTAAAAATGATGATGATGCAAATTTTGCTTAATTGCTTATGATGTAAAGTTTGTCTACTCATAACGTATTCAATTTCATTAAAAGAACTGTATTTTAAGGTTTATCTGTGTTATATTTACGTTTTAAGCAGAAGAACAAAAAGCTCAAGATAGTAAATGTAACAGAGAGTTTCAAATTTGAAGGACCGAGAAACATGCCATTATTAATAAAGGCGACAAAGAGGGGGTGTGTTTTATGTTCTAGAATAGTGGTATACAGAACATCGTCTGTAAAACGGTATTTTGAAACAAATCACAAACGCTCTTCTCAAAAAAAGTGAGCCACAGCAAAAATGATTAATTGCTTTGAAACTATTTGGTAGATGACTCAAATTCAGCATGCATTCTACAAAAAGTAACATCTTACAATCCTAATGATATAAATTATTTGTCATCAAATCTGCAATAACAGAAGTCACACAAATGTTACTTTAATTTGTATTACACCTATCAGAACAAAATACATCTTTTCGTAGTAAATAGAATTTTGTGATGTTAGTACTTAGTTTTATTATTTTCCCAATAGTTACAAGTCAAAATTATTTGGCGGCACGTCTTTACCTCATTAAACCCTTCTTTAGAAAAAAATTTCACGTTGATCTGTGAAGGTTCGCCACCCCTGTACTATAAGAACATCATAATAGCATGAACGAGACGAAGAAAGAAAATTAATTATTCATTCATTTTCGAATAACATATACGTTTAATGAAAATGGTAAACATACATAAATAATTGTAATCTATTTTTAGAGATACAAATGGTTAAGATATTTTCATTTTAACGGAGATAAAAAAAGAAGTTGATATTTTCATTAACATTCTACTCAGTAAGATAAAATTAACTCATAAAACTAGTGACAGTTTTTGTCTTTCTTAGTATTAATATAATTAATTCATAATACTTGCAGAAAAATTTACTGCTATTTTTGATTAAACTAGTATTATGTTTTTGTAGAATTTAGAACCCGGATCTTTTGCAAATTAATGATATTTCACCAGCTTATTTCATTAACGTCCTGATTACAGCTTGGGCAGAATGTAAGAGAAAAAATATTTCAATTTTTAGTAATGTTTATTTCATATTTGATGCGTATCTTATGATGTGTGATATGATGATCTTATTCAGTAATAAGAAACTTGTACGGGATGATTTTCTTATTTTTACAAAAAGAGTTTTAATAAATAAATATCATTAATTTGGGGGGGGGGGGTATGTGAAGACTTTTATTAAATTCTAAAATACCAAAAATCTACTTCATGAAACATTTCATTTTTAATTATATTCTTTTCACGTCTGTCAATAAGAATTCTTCGTTTTCGTTCTTTATGTTAAAAGTAAGAAACTTGTATAATTGTTTTCTCATTCTTACTTTATTTTTATAGATCGATGTATCATTAAATGCATTTGCAATAAAAGCCCCTTGCTGAAAAATCTGAAAGAGGTTACATATATTATAATAGAATTTCTATTTGCAGAGCGAAATAAGTTTGCAGAGTTACCAAAAAGAGAAGGAACATTAAAAAAATTCACATTTGCTGAAACACATACGAGAAAAATCTTTTATGGAAACCCAAAATAGCACTTGAAAAAATAGTGTTTCTGGTGAAAATGAAAAAATGTTTTGTTTGATAAATATTCAAGGCATATTGAATACTATTGATTTAAAGCTAAGGAAAATTCAAGAAGTGCTCTAAACAGATTATGTAATGAAGAACAAACAAATTATATATTATGACTTTAATTTAATAAACAAAAATTTATGCAGCAACGAAAAAGTTACATTCGAAATCTAATTTAAAATAATTTTAAAAAAACCAATAAAAGTTAGCATGTTTTCAAAAAAGGTTTTTAGTGTGTAGTGTGCGTGCGTGCGTGCGTGCCAATATTTTTTATCATTATCAAAATTATTATTAAGTTTGTGTTTCCCATTCAAGGGACACATTATAAATAATTTTCTGCTTAATAATATAATTTTTTTAAATAATTAATTACACTAAGAAAAGCTTTGAAAAATATCTTAAAGAACTTTAAAATTATTCTAAACATTTATTTAATTAATTTAACATTATGATAGCAGTCATTAAAAACTCCTACTTCTAAGCGCTCGTTAAAATTTTAGTAAAATCAAAAATAAAAATGTTCGTTTTATAAATACAGTTGAACCTGTATTTGTGCGGTAGATAGAAACCGCATAAAAATAAACTCACAAAAAAAATATTCAGAAATTTCATAAATTCTTACATAAAGCAAACTAATTCGTGGAAATACCACAGACAATATTTTTTATGCGGTGGATAGAGACTACATTGAAAAGTCGCATTTATAAAATATGCCTATTATTTACGAAATTTATATGTAAAAGTACTTCCATAACCAAATAAATAATTAAATATTACACATGGAAACATTTTTAAAACATATAGTTTCTCATTGTATACACGGATAAGCTTTCAAAATGCACATACATAATTCATTGCTACTCATCGTAATCCAAAGTTCTATAATGAATAAGTTCAAAATCGCGCTTTCATCACCTGAAGGTACAATTCCAATTGATTTATTTTCTGGCAATATAAAGTAAGAGATAAAAGTTTTTGTGATGAAGGTTGGGTGGTTCAGTTGCTTGTAAATGTCACGATAACCAGATATATACATGATTGAAGCCCTTTTTGGAATTTTATACTCCTTTCTTAATTGGTATCTATTTGAAGAAAATGCTTTTCCGCTTTGTTGGAAAGCTGGATCCCTGCATTTTTTTATCCACTCTCACAGAATCCGGTTCTTCTTATCCTTCTTCATAATCTATCAAATTATTCATAATGCCAATGTCATTGTAAGTTTCGTCTTCAATCAAGCGCGGGCTGCTGGAGCGTTGAGAAAAAGCAACTGAATGCGCATTGCTGGGAGACTGTTTATAGCAAATGAACAGAGTGTCTTGAAGTGTCTACATTTCAGCGGCGTAACGTACACCCGCGGTTCAAGGGGGGCTGGACTATAGGGGCCCAAGGCCTGACTAACGTTAAATACATATTTACCCAATTTATAAAATATTAAAGACAAAACCTGTCTTTCTAGGGGGGGAGGTCCTAACATTCTCCGTTACAGCACTGCTAAATAGAAAACATTACAGTGGCGCCAACGCCATTGAGTCCTGCCATGGGCGGGGGTCAGGACTCTAAGAGCCCAAGGCTTGACTAACTCTAAATACTTATTTACCCAATTTATAAAATATTAAAGGGAAACCTGATTTTCAGGGGGGTCCCAACATTCTCGGTTACGCCACTAGTAAATAGATATAAGACACTTCAGTGGCGCCAGAGCCATTGAAATTCATACACTGCATAAAAAAAAAGATCTCACAAAAAAATCGCACTAAAAGAAAATCGCATAATAAAGACCTCACAAAAACAGGTTCTACTGTATATGTGTGTGTATAATTTTTTTAATTTTTTTTTAAAAAAACTTAGTATTTAAAAATTCTATTACATTAATTAAAGTTAGTTTTATTTTGTACATTTTATTAATTTTGTTACTGTACCTTTATAGTAACAAACTCCAATTGGACCACATTTGATTTTTCTAGAATACATTTTAGATAGCTTAAATGCTTAATGCTTTAAAATTTATTACAAAATTGCAATATTTTTTTAGAATTAAGTTACTTAATATTTATTACCTTCTGAATAACTCAATAAATGTCCGCAAATATTAAAAAATCTCTTCAGGCTCTTTTATTCCATAAATATAAATCTCCAGTAGAAAGTTCCATGAAGGTGTACATAAATCATTTCTGTGTGTGAACAAACGCGGCTTTTTATTCATTCGATAAATAGGAAAGCAATAAATTCTAACTGCAGTTTCTGAATTCTTATTAGTAAAAAATATTTTTTTAGTCCTTTTTATCAACATAAGTTAAACCTCCCTCTATTGAAATTATTTTTGTGTGTAAATACTATAATATTATTAAAAATTAGATAACGTAAATTATACATAGTTTCTTTTCATATTTTGTGTGTATTTTTGGAAAAAAAATCGTAGATATTTTGTACGATGTTTTTTATATGTATTTAATTTATTGATTCCTAATTTATAAGAAATTTCTAAATGTAATAAAAAAGTATAAATGTGTCACATAACATGCTAACAATGCAATCATTTACATAATCAACCAAATTTCTTTTTAAAATAAATTTGAATTTATGCTTAATATCTTAAAATATATTCTTGTGGGTTCGAGTCCTGCTGCCACCGGAGACCCTCTATGTGGAGGAGTTGAATTCGAGATCAATCAAGGTTCAAAATCCTCACATTGGTGAGGTGTGGAACTTTGAGAAGTGGGTAGCTAGCTCAGGTGTTGTCCTCATCTTTTGACAGAGATTCCGAATTTCAAGGTCAAAATGAGACATTAATGCTCACAAATTACAAATTTTGGACTTTGTATTATATTTCTTACAGCTTCATTTCTACCAAATTACATTTACGAAAATATATCGGAAATAGAATTATGTATAACATTTTATTTTAACATATTATTACATACTTTCGAACAATCTCATTATATTAGCTAAATATATTGTTGGTTGAAAACAATCGAAATAATTGTATTCAAATTTGCCTGCATAGGAAAATAAAGATATAATGAGCTTTTAAAAAATCGTTTGCCGGGAAAAAATTAAAATATTATTGAAAATAAATTATCCATTAAATTAGTCTCCTCTGTATGAAACATAGTGACCTTCATTGAAAATACTATTCACTTCACCATATTAAATTTTTTTTGTTCTTCTGATTATTAATACTGATGATAATAAATAACATTTAATAGGGTATAAAATAATTATAATTACCTCGTTATATAAGTTCACGATATTCTTCTCCGAAAAATATTCATTTAAAGTATGTTAACTAGAATAATAAATTATTAGTCCATGAACTTTTATGTAATTAGTTCTTTTATCTAAATTCTAAGTGTATGGAGCAAATCATTACTACCCACAACTTTAAAATTATGCCCCACAAAGTTATTAAAATAATTTATGGATAAAACTTTTGCGTGCATTGTCAGCGCTTGGTTATAAAATGAATATTTGAAAACATTTTAATAGACCTATGAGATGAATACGATTAAGTTTACGCGATTCTCCATAGAAACTTTTTTTAAAGTTTGAAGCCTTAAGGGGTATACGACTACGTTCGGAACCGTGATTTTGCAAAAGCGTATAAATGGATAATATTTATGATATTTAGTGTCACTTAGATTAGAAAACGTATATAAAACTGTTTTAAGAATATTATAACAATAAAAAACTATTTAAGTATATTTTGACAAAAAATGAAAGAATGAACGATTTTCAAAATATTCTTTTGTGAAAAATGCTTCTATTATAACAATATTTTGCCTGTATATAGCTCAGACATCTGTGCAGAGACTCAACTAGAATTTTTAAGGGGGTCACCTCACAAAAATCCGGGTGAAAATCGATTTTTCAATTTTGATTGAAAAATAAAATCCCACTCTTTTTCTTTCTAATGCAATTTAAATTTTGGTTCTAACTGAATTAGAAGTATTTTTAATATTTTTTTAAAAAAGTTGTTTACACCTGTCAAACTCCAAAACAGAGGATCGCCACGCCCCCCTCAAATCAAAACAAAAGACACATGCTACTTTTCAGCCTTTTCAAATAGTTTAAATTGATTAAAAGAATTTATTTTGATCAGCAACTTATTCAGGAAAGAAGTGAAGTGAATAGTTGTAGATGCTTGTTTACTTTTTAACAGCCGCATGTTATTTTCTTACCTCATTAAATACAACGAATTTCTGCTATCGTGTGGAATAGTGTTTTCCATCAAAAAAAATAATGATAAAATGTTTAAAAAACGTTTTTACAACTCGGTTAAATAATAAAACGCTTTAAAAACGAAAGTTTGGAAAAAAATGTACAAAAACCCAAACTTTCGATGAATTAAACGTTGCATAACAGTCAGACGATTTCAACAAAAATAATTCAGCTTTAAACAAAGTTAGGTAAGTTTAATAAAGAGTATGTTTCTTTTTTTGATTCATTTGAATGTTTCTGTGAAATGACTGACACTGTACTGTTTTCTTGTGCTTTGAAACATTAATAACATAAATAAAATGTAAAAACCAAGGTATTCACATAAATTTTGGCTACAAAATTGTTAATATGTTGTGACTTTTGTGGTCTTATTCAAACATTTCTTAATATCAGGTTTACTAAAACAGTAGTTAATCAAAAAAGATACAAAATTATATGAAGTGAACAATAGACTTTCATATGCTATGAGGTATATTAAAAAAGAAGGGTTGCAAAAATATTTTGCGGAGTTATGAATTTGTCACCTACACTAAAGTGATTTTACGATTCCATGAATACATTAAATAACGCGACAGAAAAAGTAACTAAAGTGTCTATGACATTAACTGCTGCCGAAACGATATCATTTAATATTGGATGCTAAAATGTATCTGTGGCTATCGATGGTACCTGGCAAAAAAAGGGGCCATACTCATATAAATGGTGTTGTTACGGCATTTAGTTTGGACACTGGGAAGGTTGTTGATACTGAAATATTGTCGTGGAAATGCTCATGTAATTTTAACAGCAATGTATATAGCGATGAGTGTTCGGCAAGTTACATTGTAAATAGTAGGGGAACGGGAGTTGAAGAGATGTACTTTTATTTTTGTATCTTTCATCGCTCACACAAACATTACACAATTTACGATATACACAATATTTGGACTCTAAAGCATACAAAGCAGTTTTAGAACCTAAACCTTAAAGATATGTCAATATTGAAAAATTAGAATGTGTTGGTCATGTTGTGTGTGAGAAAATGATGGGGACATGACTTAGGGCGTTAAAATCAAAATTAAAAGACAAACAGCATGAGGACATAAAAATTCTAGGATGCCATAATGGCTTGATAGATACATAAATAGACAAATTTTAAAAATACTATGTTTTGGCTATTCAAAACATCTCGGGAAACTTGTCAGCCATAAGGCAAGAAGCTATTTGGGCTGTATTTTTTGATAAAATCTGCACAAATTTGAATCTACGACACGGTTTATGCCCCGTGGGAGATGACTTGTGGTGTATATATAATATGTCCAAACTGAAAGGTTACACATATAAGCATAAACACAACTTACCTATTGCAATTAGGAATTGCATAAAAAAAGTATTTAGAGATCTCTAGTCTTGAA
>BMAV01010094.1:40698-69428 GCA_019973955.1 Trichonephila inaurata madagascariensis | reverse complement strand
CTAACATTGGATTAAGGGCAGTTGGAAGGCTAAAAAAAATTTTTTTTTGTCAATTTCAGATTATTGCATTTTTAAATTCTTTAACTCATTACCTTTCTAAAAATACCTCATTTTAATCTCTAGCATAATTAGAAGTACTAAAATTTTGTTTTTAAGGAATCATCTAACCGCACGTCACCGATTTAAATGGACAGAAAAAAGGTAAACATTGCACTTCCTCGCTGGCCAGCTAGATGTTTGACTTCATTTTTAAAATTTCTTTCGTAAAGCTAGCTGCCAAGCCTCAGTTATTTTTCTCCCTAAGAACGGCTTCAGAGATACAACTAATTGTACGTTGTTTACATTTGTATTTTTGAAGAAAATCGTTCGTTTAAACGTTGTTTGTTTTGCTCAAGTTGTGTTTATGGTAATTAGACCTGCTTAGCTCTTTACAATGCTATTATTTTGATTTTAAATATTATTTTGTTATACTTAAAATGCCTAGATCTAGCAGCAAAGTTTTTAAAAAAAGGCGAGGCAATTTTAATCAAGGTAGAAGAAGTAATTCCGAATCAACTGTGACAAGTGATTCTGTACCACAGCAGTCTTCTGCTTCTAATAGAAATATTTCTACTTCAGAAAAAAAAAACTTAGCAATTTAAATAACTCATACAAAAGTGAGTTTAACAGTGGATTTAAAAATGCTATTGTGGATTTAAATGTTTTAGCTGGTGTATTTTCTGAAGCTGTCAAATGTTTACAGTGTGGAGCAACAGGACTTAACTTTTCCTGTGAAGAAAATTGTTCAGGTGGAGCTGTTGACATTGATATACTTTGCTATTTTTGCAGCTATAGCTACAAGTTTTGTTCCTCCAAGAAGGGCAAAGCTGAAATTGGGAAACCCAACACCTACGAAATAAACACCAGGTTTGTTTATGCAATGAGATTCATAGGGAAAGGTGCAGAAGCTGCACGAATGTTTTGCGGAATCATGAACTTGCCACCCCCACCGACAAAGTTCTCAAAATATAATAATATGCTGTTAGGTGCAACCAAGGATGTGTGCGATGCAGCGATGAAATATGCCGTAGAAGAAGCAGTGCAAGAAAATCAAAATATTAGACATTCCTGTGGCGGTTGATGGAACATGGTAGAAGAGAGGATATTCCTCCATGAATGGTGTCGTGACAGTTACGAGTGTGGACACAGGAAAAGTAATTGACACTGAAATATTATCTAAACATTGTGTTTGCAAAGATAAAAAGAATTATGGACCGGTCTGCAAGAAGAACTTCGACGGGTATAGTGGACGAATGGAAGTCGATGGAGCTCTGTCGATATTTCAGCGCTCTGTTCAACGCTATGATGTGCGTTACACGAAATATTTAAAAGATGGAGACTCCAAAGCTTTTGATAACATTGTGAAGAATAAAGTATACGGTGATAATTGTTCGATCACAAAACTTGAGTGTATAGGCCATGTTATGAAACGGATGGGATCTCGCCTCCGACGTTTGAAAGCAAAGATGAGAGGTAAAAAATTGTCAGATGGCAAGGCATTATGTGGAAAAAATAGATTAACGGAAGCATCTATTGACCAATTATAAACATATTATGGCCTGGCCATTCGAAGAAATTTGTCAAGTGTGAAGGATATGCGACAAGCTATATGGGTAATATTTCTTCACAAAATATCAATCATCATGTCCTGACACGTGGTGCCGTTATAAGAAGGCACAATTGGAAAATAAAGTTTACCACCACAAACATAAACTTCCAGTTGCTGTTGTGGAAGCCATTAGGCCTATTTTTAGGGATCTTTCTGATCCAGAGTTATTGAAAAAATGCTTACATGGGAACACGCAGAATCCAAATGAAAGCATTAATAATGTTATTTGGTCTCGTGTCCCGAAAAAGACATTTGTGCACTTAGAAACACTTTCTTTTGGTACATATGATGCTATTGCATCCTTTAATAAAGGGAATGGAACAAAGTTGGAAATTTTGAAAAAATTAAACATAGAGCCTGGATATTATGCGACATGCTGCATGGAACGTCTCGACAAAGAGAGAATTACAAGGGCAAGATATGCCAATTTACAAAAAACTAAAGAGGTCAGAAAGATAAAAAGACTTAAAAGATTGATACAATAGGGTGAATTTTCAAAAAATGCTGAAAATTT
Source organism: Trichonephila inaurata madagascariensis (assembly GCA_019973955.1). Taxonomy (NCBI): domain Eukaryota; kingdom Metazoa; phylum Arthropoda; class Arachnida; order Araneae; family Nephilidae; genus Trichonephila; species Trichonephila inaurata. The sequence continues at coordinate 67,266 of BMAV01010094.1, read as the reverse complement.
GGAATATGGAGATGGAATGTTTTGATAAGGTGAGTTTTTTATAAAAATGTGTTTTTCTCAAAATGTCATTTTTGAAGGTTCGATGTACCTTTTCTCAGAAAGTATATATTTTATGTCCACAAAATTTATATGACACATTCTTTGTATATTCTAGTATTCTTTGTATATAAAATACATCAAATAAAAAAAATTTTAAAAAAATAATGAAAATTTTTTTAAAAAAACTCATTTCAGTATAATACTAAATCTATGTTTAACTTGTAAAAAAATTTGGGGGTTGTATTTACAACAGACTTTTAGAAAAGGAACATTGAAAAAGACCTTTTTAACATTATCAGTATAGGGGGTTCCGATACCCCTTAAAACCTTAGCAACTTCAAGATAATCGTCTGCTGAGGTTTTGATTCTGGAATGTAACATAAAAGATTTATCTTAAAAATAGCTTTCAAAAGTTATATATGGCTCAAAGGTCACGTAATTACGCTTTCCAAGGAGAAATATTCGTTTGAACAAATTAAAAAGCCGTGTAAAAATTTCTGCTACTGCATTTCAAGCAAAGGTATTTATAATATATTAAATTTGAAGGAGAAAAAGTGCCTAGCAGAAAGTAAAAATGAAAATATGACCACGAAACTTAATCCCAAGACTGTTCAAAAGTAGGCAACTATCAAGAAAGGGAAGTCTCTGATCCTAAAAGGAATCTGCTGACTCAAAGATTCATTGCATTGAAAATAGTTAAGTCTTTCGAAACTGTAATTAAAATCATTCATAAAAATTCAAAGTTAAAACAGATGTTTAAACCTAAAGTTATTCTCCTTTTTTTAAAACATATTGCTGAAAGAAAAGCAAATTGTAAAAAATTATGTAAAAATACTTATCTGCTGAAAAATGGAAACTTGTGGTAACACTTGATAAGGTATGGGTATATTTAAGTGACTGTAGTAAAAAAAGATCAATTTTCTATTGCTCCACTGACGGCAATGACTGTACAAATTGACATCGTCAGTATACAGAAAAGTTTCTAAAGGGATTCACGATAGTTGCAGGATTTTACTACAATGGCAAATTAAAAATCAAAAAGGGCTCAAATAAAGACAAAATTAATCTACTCTACTATCAGCAGAATATTTTAGAACCTTTTTTTGAAGGAGAAATTCCAACTTTATACAGAAAGGACATTGATAAAGTAGAGCTCCATATGGACAAAGTCTCTAGTCACACGTCTACGTCAACTGCCGTTTATTTAGCAAAGAAAGAATCAATAACAGAAATAAAGTGTATCCCATTTGATGAAATACGTGTACGTGTCTACGCCTCTGAAGTGGATTTTCATGATTTCGGCTTATTAAAATTAGTCTTAGGATAACGGCATCCAAGAACAATGAAAGGACTGTGGAAAATAGTTAACGAGGAGTGGAGTAAAATTTGCATGACAGTGCTAAGAAAAAGTTTACTTTCGTGAAAAATTTCAGCTATAGCTGTTGTCAAGAATCATGTCTATCAGATAGAAACAAAATTTTACGAAAAATACGGTATGTATTGATAAAAATTAACTATCAAAATCGTTTCCATAAAGTGGGAATGTCGTTTTGTATATATACTTATGTAAATTCAAATAATTCTACATTTAAAGTGGTATTTGTATTATTTTCAAAACCGAGTTTAATCACTATTAATTTACTTTTATACATTTTAATAAGAACTACTAATAAAAACTATTTGAAATAAAATTCAAATAATTCAAATATATTCAAAATTAAAAACAGAATGCATGGAATTCACCGATGTAAACATAAAATTCACAAAATGACAAATTTATCCAAATTTAATAGAGATAGTTGCAAGTTTGAAAATTAGTTGTCTTTTTAATAGAAACTTATTAAAATATAATTATTTTAATGTTTGATCATTTTTAATAAGACAGCCATTTTTAATAATTTTTCATTTTGTTTGCATTAATTTTTTCTTTCTAAATTAAAATATTTGAATGCAATTATTTAATCAAAGCTCATATATTTCAAGAAATGATTCAAACATTCCACAAACCTTTAAATATATATTTATTAGGTAGTAAAAAAATCCCGCGTGGGTCTTAGATAGTTTTGGTAGTATACTTCAACATTTCTCAAGCACATAAACAAAATAAAAGAAAAAAAGAATTTTCGTTTTCCAGAAAAATAAAATACATTGCGGAAATTAAAATTTCTTGCTTTCCATGTTAACCATTAAATTTATGCAGTTATGCAACAAAATCCTTATTTTTTTACTTATTAGATAGTAGACAAAAAACCTTATTATGAACTTTTATGAATAAAAAGGTCTTTCAAATTTTGAAATAAAACATTTAATTACTTAATTAGTTACGAATATATAATGCAGACTACAATTTGAAAAAAAAATGATGTGATCTTCTTTTGACTTTTATATACACATTCCCTGAGATTTCTGCCCTAAAGAATATTAACTTTTTAATTTTTAATTCTTGTCAGCCGAATTTTCAATTAAATTATTAAGACCTTACAATTCATCAAAACGAAAGATTACTTATTTCTTGCTCTTATTGAAATCGAGAAAAAATATCGCAATTAATTGAGATATTGTAAGAAAATGCATTGTTTTTTGTTTACTTCATTTTAATTATTAATTGCTCTTTTCCGTGCTTTTTCATAAGGATATTTTTTCTTATAATCATTTCAATTATTAAAGATTTTTATATTTTAAATTAATGTAAAATTATATATAGCTGGATATTTTTTACTGTACTTTTGAGTTAGGATCTTTTTTTTTTATTTCGAAAAAAAATTCATAGATTCTAAAAAATAAAAACAATTAACTAAATGAGCCACAAATATTCGTGATATTTATCGTGAAAAGTAACATTTGATATTTGAACAACAGCTGACAAATATTTCAACTCAGCAAAATTAGGACATTGTAACTTTGGATGAGAAAATATATATTCTGAACAATTCGAGTTTAGCTGGGAAAATTCAGTTCTAGAAACTTCAGACAATAAATGTGTCACAAGCGAATGGAATATCTCAATATTTTGACTCAAATTTGATTTACCTGCTTAACCAGACAAGTCCTTTACTTGATTAAAAGCAACCGAAATTACTGCTATTTTCTGCGTAAATTGTATTTAATTTTGTAAATGTTGCTTATTTTTTGCGAAGAAAATAAATTTGACCAGCGGTTTAATATGTCTCTTAAAGAGTTTTTACAAACTGCACCAGTTCTTCTATAATAGTATACTTCCAATAATCGTTTATAATCATTTTAATCGCGTGCGCGCTCGTGTGTGTGTGTGATTTTTTTTTCTTTACTAAATTTCACTAAATAATGAAAATAATAATAAAATTAAAATATACTTTCCATTAAATGCATTTTATATTTCTTAAGGAATTGGGTAAAATTTAGACTTTAATCTAATATTGTCTTATGGTTTTTCGTTATGTTTCGTTTCGTTTCGTTTTCGTTCTATTCGAAATAATTGTGTTGTTTGTGACTGCGGATTCCTCAGATTCTGCGTAAGTGGAAAGTTTTAATCTCCTTTACTTGTTTCATAGAGAATGAGAAACATTTATTTCTTATTCATCGAATATGTATTTATTGATGTGTTTTTTTTTCGTGCATTTAAAAATTTCTATTTAAAGTTATTATTTTTTTTAATTCTAAAAATAAGAATTTTATGATGTTTTCTAACCGAGTTAATTTGTTTAGCTGTTTATATAACCAAATGATTTAGAATGATTGATTAATACTGCAATTTAACTTTCACAAGATTTTACTTCATTCTCTTCCTTGAAATTATAAGGAATGCAATAAATATAGTGACACAAACTAACAAAACTAATAATTTAATACTTTACCATTTTTAAAAAACTAACAAACCATCCAAATCCGCCAGAAATGACCTGAATATTTTTTGTGTATTTATTTTTCCTCTTCAATCACACGCTGTCAACCTTTAAATTGAATTAATAAATTTGTATATATTTTTAAGAAAACTCCGATAAACATATAGACAAATTTTAAAATCAAATAATTAATTTCAATCTTTATAATTAATGATAATTATGACAAACAAATAATATAAGAAAAAAAATTTTTAAGTCAATTCCTACTTAGGTCAACAATGAAAAAATTTTAGTTTATTTACTTTTTATTAAATAATTACAATTAATATAAATATGTTAATACATGTGATAAAGTTACAATATTAAATGGCAAAATAGAAAGCAATTTTCTTTGCAATTTTCCACTTTCCTTTCTTTATATGTGGTGTTGGGCTATTACTTCTGTGCATTACTATTTATTCATTAATTAAATTTAATTATTAAAATAAAATAGTATAGTAAAAAGAAATCACATTCTCCGAAATCAGGCCTTTTCAGGTGGGATTCAAACCCTCGACCTTTGGAATAGAAGTCCTAAAAGCTATTCATTACACTACAGGGACACAACGAGCGATTTTCCTTTATATATATGGTATTGGGTTGTTTTTGTTTGTTGATATTTATTCAAGAATTAAATAGAATTAATGAATTAATATTTGAAAAAACTGTTTTGACATCAAGTGTCATCCAATTTTAGTTTAAAAAAAGGCATTTGAACTAGAGTGGATGAATAAAAAGAGTATTTTTTGATGATTAAAAATTTGAACAAGGTATATACATGTGTGTGTAATAATTCTCAGTAATTTAATCTTTAATAGCTTTTGATTTACCTATGGTCCAGTCCTCCAGGACAACCGTTTAATTATTTTAACTAGCTATCCCCCTAACGGGGACCTTTTGAACAAGATCCATCCATCCCCCAGATCACGTGATTTCCCACTGAATATAAATAGTGAGATCTCTGGAAATCGCTCTCTCCTGTCCTTGTCTTTTTCCCCATGTAGACGACTGCAGCGCGTTGTGTATTCGTTTTCTTTGTTCTATAGTGTGTCCTCCATTCCATGCCTTATGTTTTATGTTTAATATACTTACATGTTTCAAGATGCGAAATAAAATGGATTTAAATAATCGTAAGACTGCCTCGTCAATCTCATCAGTACGTAACACCAACCACCAAAAAAATGCATCCATCTTACAGTAATCATCCCCAATGGCCAAGTCCTGTCCTTTTCGTTACAGTATCATCACCACTTGCCACATCTTTACAGGATTACTACACTTCAGCAATATTATAGAACTATTTCATATATATATATATATATAAAGTCTAAATCAAAACAAAACAAAATTACAGAGATAGTAAGAAAACCATACAATGAAGGATAAATGAGTAATTGAAATTTAAAAAATGGATGCTACAGTATTACAAATATTGCTGACATTTAGGACAGCTTATATTATATATATATATATATATATAGGGAGAGCGTGAACTAACAGTAGGAATTGAAAATTTATGACATTATTAAATGTTAGAAATTATTTCCCTTAATTATCGATTTTAGTGATTGTTTAAAAACATTTCAAAGAAATATTTCGAACAAATAAAGTTCTAGCACTCTCAAAAAAAACTCACGAAACGAAAAATTCGGACGTTTAAAAATCATTTTTATCAAATAAATTGATGCTGATAGAATTGTCCTGTTTGCTGAATTATTTTATACTGCTTCGTATTTAACCAAGAAAATTTAAGTTAATGCGTTACGACAAAATATCAATATCAATATATATATATATATATATATATATATTAACAAATGTTTCTTAACTATATACACAATTATTAATTAATCTGCTTTGCTAATGTATTTCAAATCTATAAAAATTCTTAATATTATACACAGAATAAAAAAAAAATGTTTAGTAAAAAAGAGTGAGGGTAGTTTCTTAAAGAGTTAAATGCTACTAAAAAATTATTGAAAAAAATATATTAATATTAATTTAAATTATTAAAATATGCATATTAATTAATGTCATTTATTTTTATTTGTACTACTTATCACAATAGATAATACATTTGCTTTGATTTCCTAATTTGGTTTAAAAAATTTATTTTTTGTTTATATTTATTATTTACCTTATGTGGATAAAAATAAGAGAGTCATTGAATTCATTAAACTATTCTATCTCGGAATCTTTCAAAGAATTGCTCAAATTTAAGAAAAGGCTTCACTTATAAAATAACAGTGTATTTTTTCATTTTAAAATGCATTAATATCATCTTTCTAAATTCATTCCATCCACTACGAAGGTTATTGATCGTAGAATATGCTTTATCAATAACCGTCAAAGATCAGACGTTTAGACGAGCAGTTATATAGCAATTTATCTTCTTCGGTATGTTCTTTTGATCTGAATTATCCATCATATATGGGTTTTTAAGTATTAGAGACCTCGTTTTTTACTGGAATTCCACTTGAACAGGTCGATATCTTTTTTTTTTATTATTATTTATTTATATGTATGATTCTTGTACTCGTCATCATTAAGTCTGATACTTTTCTTCAACAAGAAGTAGTTATGCCTAACAAAAAAAAAAACGAAATTATGATACTGATTAAGGACAGCTGTTCTTGATTAAATAAAGAAGAAAGAGATAGATCTGATTGATTCTATGCAATTGCTGTAGGTCTGTGTGTGAGTGATGACATTTAGGCTGATTAATTTTTTCTTCTTGCGAAAATATTTCTAAAGCTAATTGCAGATTATATGTATGGTATTATTGTTATAAAATTTCAATAAATACGTTTTTCTTTTTATTAATTAAAAAGCATTTAAATTTAAAAAGTGGAATATCAGCGTGTAACCTATTATTATAATTATTATTATTATTATTATTATTTGAAATTTTTCCTGGAAAATTTGGAAAATACTATTTTTTAGTTCAGCATTAGAAGCATATAAAAGGTAAAATACCGAAATTTGCTGAAATTTAAAAATTGTGTAAAGAAATTACAAGTTCCGGTTTTGACGAGTCTTGATAAATAATTGTTTTTATTTTAAAGTATCAAAGCAACATCCAAACAAGAAAAACGAACAAATATTTAAAAAATTCATTAAAACTGAATAAAAATGTCACGGGGATACAGCGCAAATTAAGTATCAGGTCAGTGACGTGATGACGTCATTTACAAATTAGTTATACGATGACGTCATCGACAGCACAAAAGAAAAATGTGCACATTCCTCCGCTAAAAGCGATGAACGTACAGATAATTCAAAAATAGAATTATTTCGTGGTTCCCGTGTTTATTTTTTAAATTATAATGAACATGAGATAAAATATGAAAAGGGAGTTTTTTCCAACAAAATTAATAAATAAACAGGAAACCGGAAGGAAGAGAAGAAATTCAAATTTAACTGTTCTAGAAGTAAGCCTAATGACATATTACAGAATTCCATTGCCGTTAAATATTTTAAGTCATCCTTAAAACTGTTATTCAGTTATAAAACTTCATCCAGAAAATATTTTCAGTTATTTTATTCAGAAATTGTTTTCTATGGTGATAATGGGCTTAGAACGTATTTTGAACTAAAAAGAAATACGTAATATCTCTTGTAGTCTCTCTCGCTGTTTCAATGTCTGTGTTGTTCAATTCAAAGCAGATACTGCAAAATGTTCTTCAATCATTTTATTTACGTTCCAAACCACATAATTATTAAAACCACTGCATTCAACGAGACGATAATATTACGTACAACAATCGATCGAATAAAAAATAAATCGGTACAAAAATTATCGTTGTCACATTCCGAAAAGAAATCGTTAAGGTATCGGACTACGTTCGGAACCATGATTTTAAAAAAGCACATAAATGCATAATTTTCATGATATTTAGTGTCACTTATATTAGAATACATGTATAAAATTGTTTTAAGGACATTTTGACAAAAAAAAATTATTTATATACAATATTTCGGCAAAAAATTAAATTAGAATAACCTTTTTTCCAAATGTTCTCCTTTTGTAAAAAATGCTTCTATTGTATTAATATTTTGCCTTTATATAGCTCGGACCTCTGTACAGAGGCTCAACTATGATTTTTGAAAAATTAACATTATTTTCAGAGTTACAACCATTTGAAATAATTATCGGCGTATTTTCTTAAAATTTCTCCCTTCTGTTTTCGTAAAACATGGATAAACCGACTTCCAAGTTGTGCGTTTCAAAAATTCTAGTTGAGCCTCTGTACAGAGGTCTGAGCTAAATACAGGTAAAATATTAATACAATAGAAGCATTTTTTACAAAAGGAGATTTGGAAGAAAGGTTAATTTTTTGCCAAAATATTGTTTTTAAATAATTTTTTTTTGTCATAATGTCCTTAAAACAATTTTATATATGTATTCTAATCTAAGTGACACTAAATATCATAAATATCATCATTTACACGCTTTTGCAAAATCACTGTTCCGAACTTAGTCGGATACCTTAATTACTTCTCTATTAACTCTTCGAATTGCAACATAAGAAAGAGAAAATGTGCTTAAAATTCCCTTTCGCAGGTATTGTCAAGAATCTGGTAAAAATTGTTACAAGATATCAATAAGGGGATTATAATCTAATCAGAGATGCATGTATTCATTGACCTATACTGTCATGTAGTATATGATTATCGATTATATATATATAGTTAAAATTCTCTAATATAGGAGATGCATAATCAACAACCATCAAAACTGAGAAAAATCGAAATTGTAAGATAAACCAGACATAACATTTTAAATAGGATATTTTAAAAATTATAAAAATAATAGAATTTAAAATATATGGATATATAGATGCTACAGTATTATAAACATTGCTGACTTAGGAAATCTCTTATATATAAAATAATTTACATGAAACTGAGCTTGCACACATTTTGTGGCTTGTCAACCCTCCCCCTTTCTATTAATAATACTGAGTAAGAACCTAGTTATTGAAAATAACGAATAGAATATCTAAATCCATTACAAGAAAAAGGTAACTTTCCTAAAAAGTTGCATTCAAAAATGCATAGTTCGTGCTATACATATATATATGATATTTCGAAGTCAGCATCGAGAACTTTTTATAAAAAAAAGTTTTATTCAGCGAACAATCGACACATTTTTTTCACTGAGAGAAACCAACACCAAGTGATCAGAAAACATTAATTGGGTTGTATGCTTATTTCCAGAACTTCTAAATAAACATTTTTTTAGTTTATGTTTTCTTTTGGAAAGTAAAACGTGGGAGCTTACATACGAAGACCATAAAAATCAAGGAACTGAAATTGTTATGTTTGGAATATCTTTTCTGAGAAATAATTAGCTGCTTAAGTTAAAACTCGAATATGTTATAGTAAGTAGGAGATTTTGGAGAGAGAGATATCACTTTAATTTTATTTAACGTACGGGTAAAACTGTTCTAGTATAAATTTTTTGGAATTCTTTCAGAAGTTTGAATTAATTTTATAAGTATATACTGCCAATTAATCGACATGGTTCACATTCTAATCACTTTACTAAGAAAATTATAAACAATAATTTTTGCCAAAGCTAATCCCACAGTATCAGTCACAAACTTCGTGGCTCAAAACGTTTAAATCATATGAAATCAAGACCTTACACGAAATGTCGTCGTGCTGAGTTGAGTTGAAAGGTTGCTGCTCATTAAAATCATTTGAGTCTGAAAATTTCAAATTAGGTGTGTTATGAAAGTTAAGCAACTAAAGTATAATTTCAAATGCTTTATCAGTGATTGACTTTCGTGATTTAGAATCATGAGTCATAACTCTCATTTAGTTTTGACAGACGTTAACTGAAACCACATAGCATCATTAATTCGAAGGTAATTATCTGTTTTCAAGTAGGTGTATGATGGATGACAGCATATAGTTTCACAGCAGTTATTCAATGAAATCGGCATAATTTAAAACCTGAAATGTTTAGATTTTCTATTTTATATGAACAATTAGCAAACATGTTTTGAGGAATTAAATAAAGTACATAAATATAATTAAAAGATTTTTCTGTAACTAAAATTCAGGAAATAAATATTTCCATATCCGTTCAGATAAAACAAAAAAAAAGCATACTAGGTGTGATTATGGTAACTTTTATTAGTTAAAACTATTTTTATTATGAATATTATGATAGCATATATACAAAAGATAACTTCTTTTTTTAAATTGAATTTCGTTTCAAAATTTGCGAGGGAACTATTTCGATTATACAATAATTGAAAGCTTTTTTTTTAATTAAATGAATAGAGCATTTTATATTCCCTTTCGAGATAAATCAACAATTTCTTACCGAGATATTGTTTTTTTTTAGTGCTTATATTGTTTCCATTGTGAACAACTTAAAATACTCATAAAAATGTGGGTAACAAATAGGCTTACTACTATGAACAAAAAATGCATTCTATAAAATTTAAACAGTGTTAATCCCACAAAATTAAATGAAAACTTAGGACCCTGTCTTTTATTTGAATTTTGTAATAAAATATTTCATTGAATTAAAATATGTTACCAAAAAAATGCTACCAACTGTTTCACCATAATAAGTTACAAATTATGGTTCAAGCATTTCTAGAGATTTGATTTTTTTTTTCAGAACGTATGCAGACAGACTGATAAAAATTCTACATACATCCGTATTCAAATGGTTATGAGTGTAAACTGGGGGTCGATATTGTTTAGAAATAGAAAAATAATTTAATATTGGATTCGCTTAGAGAGTTTTTATATATAAGATCATAAAAAATATTAATGTTATTTCATTTCTAACCATTTCTCATCTATATTTACCCAATCTGAGTCAGACAGAAAACTTTTCGCTTTAATTTGTTCTTGAAAGCTCAAATGTATAATGTTAAAGTAAGTGTTAAATATTAGGGGATTTGTGAGGAATGATATATTAGAATTGTCATAAATTTTCTTACTTTATAAAAAAAGGAAAATTATTAAGTTCTTGAAATATTTATAAATATCCACCAAATCTGCACTTAATAAACCAAGAAATCTTTGCATTTAATTTTAAAAACAATATTCTACTTTTATCTTTAGTATTAGCTTCAAAGCTGCTTTTTGATTTTGAACAATAATAGTTCTACTAACCACCACGCTCCCCCCTTCCACACACGCACAAACAACAACGGTTTTTTAACACTGAAAAAATACTCTTACCATGTCCTTCTCTGTAAAGCACTTGAACTAAAATGTGATTCTGCAAAAAAAAAAAGCCAATATGCTTTTTCAATTAATTTTATTGCATACTTGCAATAATTTCCGATTTTCAGTTCTTACTTTTAGAAACTTATATATTATAATGCAGCCTACATCAACACTGGGAATTAAAATCCATCAGAGCCAATTAGAATCACTGTTATATTTTGTGAACTTTGTAACAGCACCATCCCCCCCTTCATTTCGAATTCTGTCAAAGATCATTGTGTGCAAAAGTACATAAAAAACGTAAAATAATGAAGGGCTTCACACACACACACAAGCTTCTATCTTTTTTTTAAAAAAAGAAAGAAAGAAATCTTCCATATCTAAAATATTACGAAGTCAAAAGTGAAGTTTGAAAAGATTAATATTTTTTTTATAAAACATCTTTAGGTATTTTCTTATACGTGACACGTTGTCACACTTCATTATTTATGTTATTATTTTCGTTAAATATAAAATATGATTCAAAGCTTTTACCTGATGATTTAGGAGATTTATAATACAGAAACTTTTGCGGAAGCTATTTCTTTATTCAAAAGCTTATTATATAAAGTAATTTATGAAACATTTGCGCATAAAACGGGGAAATACACCGTCTCTGGAGTAAAGTAAAAAAGAAAAAAATTAATAAACTTTAATTTCCTCGTTTCTTAAAGTTGCAAGCAAAATAGTTTTTCTTATAAATTTGTCATTAAAAAGTCTCTTTTAAATATTCAAATGAAAATATCTCATATTTTAAAAAAAAATAGTTTGGTACTCGCATTTAAAATGGCAATTTCAGTTTCATCCCAATGTTTAAAAACTATGGTTACATATTAATGTGTGTTCAATATTCTTCAAAACAAATTAATTAAAAATTCGAATCAAACATTCAATTCATCAGGCACAATAAATGAATAAGTACTTACCTCTCTTAATATCAAATTTAATATCTTCGAAACATTGTTAATAATGGAATATTGAAATTATATTCTGTATTATTTTCCATCAGAGCTTAAAGATACAAATGCGAATAGTTTCCAGATTTTCTTCAATATAAAAGTTTATTAATTTAAAAGCATTCTATCTACGCTTTCGAAGCAAAGATTAATACCACAAACTCACCTCCACTTAAGAGATACATTTAACGCTTAATGCAATATTCAAGCAGGACTTTTAAAAGGTATACGGTCCCAGATTCTTAAATTGGTTATTTTCTTATTCAATAATTTCATTTTCATTCGAAATGAGTGACCTTATTTGTGCTTTAGATTTCATAAGTTTGAAGGAATTACAAATCAATCATTTAATTTTTTTAAAAAAAAGATTGTAATAGTTAAATTGTTTTATTAATAAATTAAAATATATGCAAATAATATTCAATTATATAATTGAGAATTTTCATACATATACCTGAAATTTTAGTATATTGATTGTAAAAATGTAGGATTTTAGCCCTTTTTTTAAATATTAGTCAAACATTAATATTGCTAATAAATACTCTTAGTACATAAAAGTGCTTTGTGTGTAATAAGATATAATTCATTTTAAGTGGATGAAAAATTTTATGAACGAGAATCATTTTGAAATATTTTTTGTAAATGTGATAGTTTGAATAGTGTGTGCTTCTTTCCAAATGTTAAGATGCTTTGAGTATATTTATGAATTCTTTGAACAACACTCTTTTTCATATTTAACTATATTATTATAACATAAACTATAACATTATATGTGCAACTATAACATTTAACTATAACATTATATGTGTATAACAATAAATATATTTTAATACCATTATTCCAAAATATTAAAGTACCCTTTTTTCTTACACAATTTACCTTGAAAAACTTATTAAATCTGCATATATAAAAAAGTGACTCACTCGCTCATCAAGAGATCTTCGGAACTATCATACCTACAGAATTAAAATTTTGCATGAATATTTCTTTTAATCAACAGAGATCCATTAAGAAGGGGTTTTAAAAAATAGATGGTGGGGTCCCGAGGAGGGTTTCCGGGATGTTAAAAAGAAAAATTTCCATTATTGAGTTATTAGACCCCCAACGGACTTGAAATTTGGTAAAAATATTTCTTTTGGTAAGCAGGGATCTTTTAAAAACGGGTTTAGCGGAAATCGATTTTCAAGGGAGAGTGTAGGGGGGGGGGGGAATATGGGGTAATTATGGACAAAATTTCGCGTTTAGACCTGAAGGAAGAAGGTTCGTTCTGGGTACCTTCCGTTCCGAACGCGAGTACTTAACCAATCGCGCCAAAACGATTGTCTTCGCGTGATGTTGGTACTAGTTCATATAGACACTACACCGCCACGTACTCCCCTGCCAGTGTTTCGGCGAATAGGCGAACAAACGATACCATATTCTTGGCGAGCATGTAAGCAGTTGCGTCACTTGGTGGGTTGCGTCATTCGTGCGAGACAGCTTTGAGAATTGCGGCATTTGTGTGACTGTTTGATTGTGTCATTTGTGTGAGACGACTTGAGAATTGTGTCATTTGTGTGATGGTTTGATTGCGTCATTTGTGTGAGACGACTTTGAGAAGTAATGGCTTATTTGCGTCAATGTTTGACGGCTTAGTTGCTTTTGCGGTGGATAGATGGCGCCACGACTGTGGCGCTTGAATGGTGTGGTTCCTTTGCATGGCCAGGGTCACCAATGAAGGAGGAAGGTTCGTTCTGGGTACCTTCAGTTCCGAACGCGAATACTTAACCAATCACGCCAAAACGATCGTCTTCACGTGATGTTAGTACTAGTTCATATAGATACCACATCGCCACAGACCCATTAGATTTACAAACTTGAAACTTGAAAAACATATTTCTTCTGTTGCGCAAAGATTTGGTAAGAACGGAATTTGAGAAATCGACTCGTAAGCCTATTTTCGGGGGTTACGGTGACCTTATAGAGATAAAAACAAAATTCTCGCATTTTCAAATAATTACACTTGCAGACTTGGAATTTGGTAAGAATGCTTCTTTTAATGAGAAGAGATGGCTAAAAATGATGTTTGAGTAAATCGGTGAAAGGGAGATATACTGCGTAAATGATAAATATACTTTAGCTTAAGAAATTCAAGCCCCGTGCTTCTTAAATTGAGGTGAATGCTATAAAAATATTTTTCAATGCAGTTCGGAAGCTTATTGCTAAGACTTAGATAACAATAACCGAAAAATATATATAGTCTTAAGATGCCATGAAATACCTATAAAGCGGGGCCGGGCAAGTCAGCGGCTAGAAAGATTATGTAAATTATAAATGTTCATAATCTGCACATTAATTTGTTTTCCAGTGTATTACTTAAATAACATGTGTAAAGCTTGCAAAGGGCTTCCTCGTGAGGTTTCCCTTTAAAAGCTAATCAGAGTTTTCCTTTTTAATTACCACTTTCTTACTGAAGAAGAGTGATATACGCAGATTTAAAGCACTAATTTTAAACTAATTAAATTAGTACCATTTAAAGTGTAACTAAGAAGAATGTTATAAAATCATTCCTTCAGACCATATCGCCAACATCGTACTTAGCGCTATAGTTAATTGTTTCCATGAAATATTTTCGAAGTATTGCTTCGAGAGATTCTGCAAAGGTTTTGGAAGATAGTAGCAGTAGTCTGCATCCAATCCTCGCGGTATCGAACATGTAATGTTTAACTCCTTTTAATAAGGCATTACAGTAGATCTGAGTCTCATATACTTCAGCTAATTGATAAATAATACCTTTGATATATACTTGTGTCTGATATTTGTGAATTAGCGTTTACATTTACTTGAACTTCAGATCCAAGTCGAACTCTTAACAGACCGTAATTCTCGGAGTGAGGTGTCGTAGTTAGTGTAATGGTTATGGTCACAAGCTTGAAGGAAGGAGAATTTGATCTGTGTACCTTCCGTTCCATACACGCGAGTATTTTATCAATCACACCAAAACGATCGTCATCGCGTGATGTTTGGTACTAGTTTATATAGATATCACACCGCCATATACCCCCATGTCAGTGATTCGGTGAATAGGCCAACGAACGATATCGTATTCGTGGCGAGCATGTGAGCAGTTGCGTCATTTTGTGGGTTGCGTCATCGTGCGTGACGGCTTGAGGATTGCGTCATTTGTGTAAGACGGCTTTGAGAAGTAACGGCTTATTTGCGTCATTTGCTTTTGCGGTGGATAGATGGCATCACGACTGCAGCACGTCAAGGGTGCGGTTCTTTGCACGGCCAGGGTCACCAATGAAGAAAGGAAGGTTCGATCTGTGTACCTTCCGTTCCGTACGTGAGTACATTATCGACTACGCCAAAACGATTGTCATCGCGTAATGTTTGGTACTAGTTTATATAGATATCACACCGCCACAAGCTCATAGGTGGTGTGTCAAGAGTTAAGATCCCAAGTGTCACTGAAGACCCTAGTTGTAGAGGGGTTGATGCATGTTAATCCAGGAGAAATCGCGCACTCTATACTGACGTTAGGGGTCACGCGGGGTGACTGAGTCACTCCAATTTCTTATAATTATTTTTATTGTACACTATAAAAATCGTTATTCCTGTGAATAATTTAATTAAGAGAAAGTATACTTGTCTACTTTTAAGGACTTATATTTTTCTTTCATTATTTAAGAAAAGGTCTAATCAAACTGAACTAAATGTTTCGAATGCGCTTCTCTTGAATAAAGGACATATATCAGAAACATTTTACGTTAACATTATAAGAATGATATATGCACGCAAAACTTTAATATTTTTTCCGAATTAATATTGTATTTTATTGTCCCTAGGTGATCGATAAATAACTTGCTGAACTTTTTCTTGTTTGTGTCTTTTAGACAGGAGCAGTGTATCTTGTGGTACACTTATGGCTTCATGTCTTTTTTTATTGAGTTCTTTCGGTATCATTTGCAAAATCTTCCTTTCGACTAAAACCTTTCTTGTTCATCTCAGTTTTCTCAAATTTACTTTCGCCTTCATGATTCATACCCATTATTTCATCAAGTTCTTTCCTTGCTTAATTAATTTCTTTTTCCGAAGTTTCAATTTCATCCAATATCGATCGCAGATGCCCTTTTCTTTTTCATTTTTTATGTTCTGTTCAATTACATTTATTAACCATAATGAGTCGTACAAAACTGCAATCAAAAGAACTAAAGGGAAAATGTGGCATGTTTCCAGAAAATATTCTGAAACAAAATGGGGTCACGTGGGGAACTTAGTCACCCCAAAATTGTAAAAAAACATTTACCAGTCCCAAGCATTCTTAGATAAGAGAATACTTCCAAGAATTCTTCTTCCAAGCATTCTAAGCATTCTTATATAAGAGAATACTGGCAAATGCATTGGTAACAAACAAACACTTTTCCCAGGATTAAAGATTTGATGAACCTGGGGTGACTCTGTGCCCCACGTGACCTTTCCAGGGTTAAATCTGTAATTGTCCAAAGTCCACTCGTTAGTGGGGTGCAATAGTTTGGAGAAGGGTGTCAGCTCAGATTTCATCATCATCCCTTGACTGTGTCTCAAACTTACGAGGCTCTTTTCCAAAAGCCCTCGTGTCGTTTTGAAGTGCGACGTTAAGAAACACTAACTCACTTCTCAGTTATAGAAATTTTGGGGGTTACATCACACACTTAGATGCATTTAAAAGAAGATTCCAAATTGAAACATTTATGTACTGTTAACTAGATTGATTGTTAAGATTGTTTAAAAGCCTAAGCGCACAAGGAAAAATTATTTGTTGCTTTTACTCGTATATTCTACAATGCTCTTTTTATTTCGGATGTTGTAACAAATATTTGCAATGAAAGATTCATTTCAATTTAGGAAAAGATACATTTTTGGGCTTGATATTAATTAATTAAGGCAGTTTTCATTGGAAATAGTTTTTGTTTTATACATTCAGCGAATTTACATAGGTAGAATTAAAGTGTGTTGCGGTAAGTTTTAAAACCTAAATAATTTAGAATAAACAAATATTTGATAAATGAAATGCTTTTTAAATTAAATTGGGATTTCGGTAAAATTTTCCTTTCAAATATCAACGAAACAAGTGAAATAGATTTAGAAAATATTGATGGTAGAATAATTAAAATACAAGGTTTATTTATAAAATTTTTTTTATCTAAACTGGATCATTTATAATGTGAGTTTCATTACATTTCATTTTAGAGTACTCTGGCGAAAAGCATAACAATTAGAAAATTTGTTTTTAATTAAGAAGGTAACTACGAGTACCAAATTAAGTTTGTGTAAATGTAGAGAGAAATAATTCTGAGTAAATACAGTAATAAAAATACCACATTATCTTAATAAATATTTCTGTATATAATTCAATGGCAATCAAATTTAAACATTCCATTTAACGTTTTTTTTTCTCCATCATTATGAAAATTAGCAAATATAAATCACTCCTTATGTGAATTGTAAAATAAATAGTAGGTAAATTGAATTCTCTGATTTTTCCTGTTGCCTTATCGAAGATCTTACATTTTATTTAATTTGCATATATATATAATAAATTATACTTAAGCAAATAAACTTTCCTTACAATACTCGCAATGAGTATGAGTTTTTCATCATCTTTCCTCTTTTCGGCTGCTTAAAATCAGCATTAAACAATTTAACTAGCTTAATTATGGGGAGAAATAATTTATAACACTCCGAACAAGCTTTTCAATAGAAAAAAAACTCGATTAAATTCATTCGTAACTCATTAATAAAATATTTAGTGAGTTAAATAAGAGAGAAGTTTTCAGTTTATGTCCCAAGTCGTTTAAACCATTTTTGCTTAGTATTCTAATGATTTCTGAATACTTTCAGAAAAATGATCTACTTTTATTTTCGGTAATTCTATCAATGAAAGTTGAAAATACATTTGATTATTGCTATACTAAAATTTGTTAACTGACTGTAATTTGACTACTTAATTGCATTGATTTGATCTATTAAGTTGTATTATATAAAGCTTAACAATTATGCTAAGGATATGATAATGTATTTTGGTCCATTTTGATTGTTTAAAAAGCAATTGTCTCTTCGGGATTACAGATGCATAGTATGTTAAAACTTAAGATAGTGTTGATTTTTATATTGAATTCTGAAGGAAAAGTAATTTTTTCAGTCTCTTGCCTTTAATCTTTTTTAAAAAAATTGTTTATTATTTTCACATCTTTCCCATTATTTTCTATTCTTTAGTTAGTTTATTATTTACTTCGTTTATTTTTATATATTATATCATTTTGATGTTACATGATTGTATAGTTCATGTAGCTAATTATAATAATTATAGTATTCGACATAATTTGAGAATGTGTATACCTTCTTACATTAACTATAAAGCACTTGCATGGCGCGCCCTCCTAAGGGGGCGTGATAACCGCACAAGGGAGGCGCTAGTATATCAAAAAGTCAAAAACAAAGCATTTACAAAATTACAAATTTACTGAAAGGAAGCAAAAGTATACAATCGGACATAATAAAAACAAATTACACATTTACACTGATATAATACACTTTTTAAATGTACCAGTACTGAACAATGTATTTGATTACTAATCTCACAATACTAAGTGAAGGTCAAGTTTAATAATTACTAGTGATTCACGTAGGCTTATCATATACAAAATTTAATACTTATCTTAATAATTCGTACGGTTTATGATAAAAAAAAATCGTATTATAGCTTTAACCCTTAACTTCGCAATTTTTTAAATTTCTATATCAGCTAGTTCTCAACTAATAATAAAAGGGAAAAATATGAAGAAAAAAAAGCAGTTTTAAATTGAATTTCTTTCATTTTTTTTTGTTTGCTGCAGAAGTCCAATATTGTGCAGTAGTGCTGTAAATTGCAAAACTTTTTTTTATATGATTCATTTATATTCATCATCAAATGTTTTAATTTCTTACCTGGTAATTTATTTCGTCAATAAACAAGAGAAGCATAAAATATAATGGATTCTTTTTATAGCAAAAACACAGTTCTTGAGGCATCAGAGATTTTTATAATTGCTGTGATTTCTAGAAAAAATGTACTTCCATCTAGTGACAAAATTAGCATGCATTTCGTTGCAGTAATCTTTTTTTTCTCAGATAATTGATTTGTAGGTAATTAAAAAAGATGTTAAATTAAAATAAATCATATGTTGCAGAAATGCAACAGTGCGAAGTTAAGGGTCAATGTCATAGTGTATTATTATTTGCATTCAATATATTGTTATTGTGTGAAGGGAGGGGGCGCGATGAAAATTAAGGTTGAAAATTGGGTCGCAAACATTTAAAGTTTAAGAAGCACTGCATTAGGTTTTAAACATGTTTAAGTCTGGTATCCTATTAAGGTGTGATACTACTCTGTGACGCATTAAAAATACACTGATGCTAAAAATTTAGATAATTTGCATATTTAAATGAATTTCTCAAAAAAAAACACTAAAAAATGCTAATGCTTCCAAACAAAGATGGGAGTTTATATTATCTATATGTGTATGCAGGTTGGTTATTAAGTGGAAAAGGCTTTGTAAGCAGTAGTGCTAATTACCACTCTTCGTTCGTTCGCACAACTTGGTAATTTGGTCTTCTCTATTAAATAGACAAATCTATGTTCCAAGAACTATTGGTGTGGCTTATTTCAGATTTATGAATGAACTTTATTATTTAAAAGCTCGCCTATTTAGATTTGGACTTGTTGACTTCCCTGATAGCGCGATGTGTTGCTTTAATGAGTAGGGAAGTATATCTTAACCTGCTTTGAAGAACATCCTTTTCTCAGTCATTTTTGCTACTCTTCCAGCTACTGGGGCAATTTGTTTTATTTATTGGATGACTGGCGCCAAATTTTCGAAGGAGAAATGAATCAAATAAATCAAAATAATAATTATTATTAGTATTATTCGGTGGCTTTCTTGGCCGAGGGGAAAGGCAATATTTGGTCAATTCAAAAGCAAACAGTTAAAATGAACATCCTCAACAATTGGATGATTGATGCAATAAAAAAGTGAATTGTATGTAGACTTGAAAGATTATTTCAAGTTCAGATTCAGTAACACCTAGCATTGATTGAAACATAGATATAATTTAATGAGATCAGAACAGTAAAGAAGTTTGGGGTATGCTGTCCAAGAGACACGAATACCTATGGATATTCCATCAATTATTTGGCCGTTACAGTGAGGTGCAAATGCTCCTCATCTGTCTTGTAAACTTCATGCAGCCATAGAAACACAGGTTTCAAGGGAAAATGTTTTCAGAAGTCTGTATCATATCTTCGTTTTCAGGAACCACTGTTTTCGTCGCGTTTATTTTTGCGTATGAAAAAATCCATTTAAAATTATTAGGACAACATTTATATCAGAAAAAGTATCAGTAGGAAACATTTATATTTATGTAATACAGTTCGAATTTCCGCCTAATTACTGATTCTCTGTTCACCTCCATGGAAGGCAGGAGGGAAAGCACCAGGGACTCGCTGTCCACCAGCATTTTAAAGAATAGACGGTTTGGTAGATTAGGGAAGTATAACTAATAATAATAAAGATTCTCTTAATTTCTAAAAGATATCCTCAAACCCCAACTCCGCCCATTCAAACTCCAGAAAAGTCTGCACATGAGCTACACTTAAACGACTATTATGTAGCTTAACAGTCTTCTGTCTGACTAGCTGATCCAAATGAAAATAACGTATAATCTCCAGTTTGCTATTACACCCTAGAATCTTAAACTTATATCCGAACAATTACATAATTAGCATCCTCTACTTTTTTACTTCAGATCTCTTTAACTAGCAATATTAATCTGCATATTCACGATTCCTTCACGATGCCAGGTTCTGAAATCAAACGGTCAACAAAATAGATTTCCCCAGAGGTTAATTGAAAATGCGTGAGAGGATCCGTTACAATATATATCGGTGGAATCGTATTCGCATGAAAGCTGTGCTTTAGCTTTGGATATATCTCTGTTTTGTATGTACATCATTCGGATGCTCAGTTACAATACACTGAAGCTCTAGCTAGTTAAAAATTTAAATCCAAATCTAATCATTTACATATTTCATCGTAAACTACGTGCATACGCAATTTAGTCCGATTTCGATAACTCATCCTAGCATCGGTTTTTATGTTAAGAGTATATATTATTTTCCCAAAAGATTCATGAGCTGTTTTCAAGACTTAACTGAATTAAAACTTGCATTATTAAGTATTAATTAACTCGCATTATTAAATTATTATATTTATATGCAAGTAAATTTTCCACGTCGTACGATTTTCAATGTGCTCAACTTTGTCCCACTGGATTTAATGTCATTAAACATTTTTCACTCTTCAAATTCAAGAAACGGTTCTAAACTTACGCTACATTTTAAACTACACTGCTAAAATTTCTGGAACACTTTTACTGTTATAACAAAGTAAATCTCTTTTAAAGTATATATATTTCATGTTAGAATCTTTTTTCAAAGAATGTTTGTTATACTTAGGCATCTTAAGATGAAATTAGCCCTTGAATATACGTGTATTGAATTGTAACCACAAATTCGAATTTTATTTCACCTTTTACATTTAAACTAAATTTAAAACTGGTAATCTAACATCACATTTGGGTAGGTAATTAAAAATTAATTTGCGTGTTTCCTTGGAAACAAGCGTGTAATATAATCCATGTAGGAAATCATAGGATCACAAATTATTTCGATCCGCTTAGAAAAGTTGAGGCTATGACCGGGGACATAAGACAAATAAAATTATTAAAATTTAGTGTAACATATTACGTTCTTTTGTGAATAGGGATCACATATTTCTATTGTCATTAAATATTCTGTTCGCAAAATATTAATTATATTGCTATGTGTGTAGCAATAATATCAAAATATTATCTCTATCGTTTTCTTTCATTAGTGAAATAGTAGTGTTTGTTTAATCATAAATAATTTTAATTTTATACAAGTCTTGTGATTCTTAATTAAATATGTTCAGCGTAGAAGTGTAAAGACGTGAATGAAAAAAAAATTTTATCTTTTGAGAAATTATGCACATGTCCACATAGTATTAATATATTTCCTTTTATTGGGATTCCCCTTTTCAATTTTTCCCTCTAGAATTGCTTTTTATTGGATGATACAATTTTCAAATTAAATTCTTATATCAATTTAATCAATAAGGTAATCAGGTTTATATTTTTATTTAAATAAAACTTTTGAAAAAATTATGCACTTTTTTTCTCCTTTATAACTTTTCTAATTAGCATTGTTTGTATTAGAATTCACATAGTGATTTTATAAAAGACATTTTTAAAAAAATGTATATCTCATTGTAATTAGATTTGTATAAAGAAAATATTATAAATTATTGATTAATTTTAATAAATAAATAAATATGTACTTTAATAAGTATCATATCTGTTTTATATAATAAATATCAGTTTTATATTTCACATTTTATTGTAATAAATATTTGTTTGATATTTTTCATTTTATTGATTCCTTTTCAATTTTTCCTACTTGAATTGTTTTTTATTGATTGATACATTTCTCAAATTAAGTTCATATATGAATTTAGTCAAATAATCAATAAAATCAGGTTTAATTTTTTATTTAAATAAAACTTATGAAAAAAAATATGTATTCCTTTTTTTTCTCTTCTATAACCACTAATTTGCATTGTTTGCATTTGAATTCACACACACACATGACGGTTTTATAAAAAGCTTTTTTTTTTTATTTTTACTAACTGTAAAACTGTAAGAAAATATGTTAAAATATTAATTAATTTTAGTAAATAAATAAACATAAAATTTAATCAGTTTTTTTTATCTATTTCAATATTCATATTTTCTTTTTGTTTACATTATTTTTAAGAGGCATTTATCTACTATTTTTTTTTCAATTCTGTGTCTAATAATTCTTTTTCTAACAACAATTATTTAAGAATCTAACTAAAACATGTCTACTTAATTATATGGTAAGATTAATGTTATTGATTTAGTAAATAATTTGATCTCAAACACCTTAGTTTAAAGTTATTAATGAATTAATTAACCTTATAAATTATTTTATGTAAATGAACTTTCAATAATATTATCAAGAGGAATATGCATATTACTTATGCAAAAGAATTACGTCACTTTTTTATTAAAAAATTTTGACATTAAAAATTATTAGGAAATTTTGATTTTTATTATATATTTTATAACTTATATGCAGTTTTCCATCAAAGGAGTTTCAACTGCAATACCATTATTTTTAAAAGCATGATTTTAATTTCTGAAGAATATTTTAGCACTACATCTAAAACGAAAAGTTTTCCTGGGAATAGAATCTTAATATTCAGTTTCAGTTTGTGTCTTTCGTATTACGAAAACACTTAACTTATGCTTTGAAAACATCTGCAGAAGATGTGTTCAAAACTTAATTACAAGGACAAATAACTTTTTTTAAAAAATTCAACATAACTCAAGTCCACTTTACGGAATTGGAAAGGAAATTTTATTTTTTAGCTTTGTTTTAAATAAAATGAAATTCATTCATACAACCCAAAAATACATCTAACAAATAGCCTAACAGGAAATAACGTATGTATTTGATATTTCTTACTGCATTTTTGAGAAACTAAAACTTTTTAGTTTTAAATAAATTAAAAACTAATATAAGTTGAAAAATTAGACGTAATTGTTAATTCCGATACAAATGATTGTTCTAATATTCAGAAAATTTTTATTTGTGATATTCTGTACTTAAGAATAGCATTTTCGTAATCAGCCCTCTTAGATTTTATTTTCAAGAACATAAGGTTCTCTCTGTTCCTTAAAACCAATAAGGAATAGATAAAAGAGAGTTTTGAATATAAACATATTTGCTTTGATGTTGCTGTTATATACTTCCACTTTCATTATTTAAGCAAAATAAATTTTACGTTACGTGCATGCGTTTTTTAAAAATATGTATTATTGGCATATTTGTTATATCCAACACATCAAGTGTTCCAAATATTCAAAAGGTCCATTATTTTGTTAATTGAATTATTTGTGATGTGACAATTTATTTAATTCATAGATTACTTTTTAAAAAAAAAGAGAAAATACGGGTGATACGTCAGTAAGATGTACCAAATTCAAAATATTTTCTTAATTAGTGTTTACCTTTGACTAAAATGTAAATACGTAATTACTATTTATTTTATTACTATACATGGATTTTAACTAACTCATTGAATATTTTATTGAATCTTACTCTATTCAACAAACTATTTAAAAGGCAGTTGTTATGAATTTTTTTAAAAGTTTTAATTTTTATATTGAACTCTTTTGACTACATATTTCCACCGGACTCAAAAATTTGCTAAACAAAGCTATTTAACCTCCTAATTATAAATCACAATTAAATTTTCAGATTAATACCTTAACTACAGCAGTCTTTGAACTTTTGAAATTTTTTATGTTACTTCTACCAAAAAAACTGACAGTTAATGTAAGCCTAACATGGCGAGAATGTTGGTAAAAAGAAAATTATTATTCTGAATTATACGCTATTCTCACATAATCATTATACAGTTGCGTAGATTGGGGTTCGTCGATTTTATGCTGTTAGTCCCAAAGAGCAACGTAGTTCTTTAAGAACGATGGAATTTATTGCAGAGAAAAAAAATCCTTAAAATGCATGATAACAGAATAAAACAGTAAAATTCGCGCAATAAATTCCAGAAAGTTTACATGCCTTCAACAGAGCTCAGACACAACTATCAGTTTTTAAAAACACGAGTTTGTAATGATAAAGATTGACTGCAAGCAACAGCGACTCATCGACTGCTATTTATAGTCAGTGTGGCAACTTTCCACCACTTTCTCGAAAAATCCACTTACGTCATCGATCGTGATATTATAGATTTCTTCAGTAGTTTCCAGTAGCCAAAATAGTCGAAGAGACGCCAAATTTGTTCATTAAAAATGATGCCAGCTTTGCTGTATCTCCAATATTTCATCATGTTCCCATTGAAACGCCATTATAATGTAAGGGGTGGCATTACTTGCAAATATTACAGTTTTTGTACAATAAATGCAACAGAAGTAATATTAGCCAAATTCAAATTGTTTGCATCATTTTAAGCCGAAATTAAACATTAATTCCACAAAGTTCGTATAAATATTGGTTTTTCTATTCTGTAAATAGAATGTTTATCATTTACCTACCTTCTTCTTCCTGTTGCCATTGTAATTTTTTCAATTTTCTGTTTGTATAAAACCCCATATTCAAAAAATTTAATAAATATTTGTACAATATCAAGTTTTTCTTATAGATGAACAAAATGTACTAAAAATACTCAAAAACTATAAAAAATAAAAGTGCATAAAAATTTGTGTCATATATTTCCTTCGTTTTTATTTTCAGTAATAGTAAACAAATAAAATTATGTCTTCTGAAATATTTCATTTTTGTAAACATCTTTCATTGCTTCGAATTACGAAATCAAAGAAGTATTTGCTGAAAAATTATGAAGAATTTAGTTAATAATTAATAATTCACGTATATACAATGAAAGGGCACCGAAAGCAACTATTTAGTTCCTTAAGTATTAGATACTTGGTAAGTTTGAGCTGTAAAAGATACTTGTGAAAAGATCCTAATGTCTCTTTGTGTCACTGATTCATCAAATGAAGATTAGAACTCTACTCGGTAGTAAAACATAATACTGTAGAAATATTTCAAAACTTCGGTATTGTATGTGAAAATATTTATGAAAACCACGATTTCGTTTCAAATAAGCACAACTAATGATGCTTATTAAAGGCATCAAAAGCACCATTAAAAATTTGTTTCATTTCATTTTAATTCTAAAGGGTACAGAACATAAATGAAAATGGAGATTGATTTTGATTTATTTTGCAAGAAATGCAAGTATGTTTTTTAAAAAAAGAAATATAATAAGAAATACAAATAATTTTTTACAAATACATTTTTAGTTATTTCAAAATTAAATGAAAATTAAGAAAAATATATTTATTTGAATAATTGTGATTTTTCCTAATTATATAAAAAGTAGAAATAAAGGTAATACCTTAAATCCTTATTTCAAAATTTATAAGCCTGTAATAAAAGTAGGATGGAGATCATATTAGTATTATATTGTGTTCCTCGTAGAAAATTAATTGTGTTCTATTTATATATAATTGCACTATTACGTCTTTGAAATATACTTTACTTCTAATATTGCCGAAAATTACAAAATTATCATATTCTGTTTCATCCAATAAGGCAGTATTTATCCAAATTTTTAAAGTTATTTACATATATATTGGAGTTATTCATTATCTTAATACAAATAATTACATGCAATCATACTGGAACTCAAAGCATTGAAAAATTTAATTTGTGATGGGAAAGGTTTTGAATTAATAATGATTATATTATATTATATTATATTATATTATATTATATTATATTATAT
>BMAV01010094.1:0-40688 GCA_019973955.1 Trichonephila inaurata madagascariensis | reverse complement strand
TTATATTATATTATATTATATTATATTATATTATATTATATTATATTTATTACATTATATTATATTATATTATACATACATATGTACTATTATACTGTAGTACATGCATGTAGTACAATTGTATTGGTTTAAAAAACATTAACAACAGATTAAAGAGTCGCAAAAAAACGTATAATAGTCTACGTAGATAATATACCAGAAAACTATTCTATAGTTTGCAAACATTATAATAGTCTATTATTCAATAAACATTTTCAAAATAATACAGCTCTTATTAAATCTACAATTAGCTATAGAGAAACTAATATTGATGCGACGGCCTACTAAAAATTTAGGAACTCACAATAATGGTTTTTAACTACTAATTTTTTTTTTAAAAAAAAGCCCTGTTTCGTTCCGAAATGTTACAAGTGGATTTTATTACGCACATTAACAAAGCTGAAAAGTACTTATAAACTTCATAACATAATTAACTCAATATGTCTACATTAAGTAATAGTAAGGAAATTATCAAAATAAAATCAAAGGTAAAAGAATGCGTTCTATTCACATTTTCAATTTTGAATATATTTTCAATTGTATTCATATAAACGTTATGATTAATACAATATCAAATTATACAAACCGTAGTATGCTTAAAAATTTATTCTAAAATAGGATAAATTTAATTCACTTATTAGACAAGAACTGCAAGATAATTATATATATATATATATATATATATATATATATATATATATATATGTATATATACAGGCTAATTCTCTACAAACAAGAGATAACATCCAAACAATAACATTCGAAAAACACATAGACAGTAGGAAAATCACACAATGACGGACATATGAGTAATCGAGATTAAAAATTATAAAATGGATGCTGCAGTGTTATAAACATTACTGACTTAGGACAGCTATTATGTAAAATAATTTATATAAAAATGGGGTTGAACATGTCTTTTGGCCAGCCAACCTTCCCCCTTTTATGTAAATAACACTGAGCAAAAACCAATAGAAAATAATGGATAGGAATATCTAAATCCATTATAAGATAGAGGTAACTTACTTAAAAATTGCACTTACAAATGCAAAGCCCGCGCTAAATCTGAGTGCAATAAATAAGTTATTGCCAGATTCTAGACCCTAATGCAGATTTAAATCAAGTGAAGGGATGAAATGTAGCACTTAACAAAAGTATAAAAAGAATGGAAATAAAAGTTAATAAGAGTTGCAAATTATAGCATAATTTTAATAACACTAGAGTATAAATATGAATAAAATAATAATAACTAATTTAATCTAATATTAGATTATGGAGATAACTATAACTATGAAATATTTAAGTTTATAGTAATAAACTATTATCAATCTCAGAATTTTAATCCTAACTATTTTGAATAGCTTTATTCATATAACTATTAATAAAATTAATTGGGTATTTCTGATTTAAGCAATATTTAGTAAAATGTTTATAGTTATTTATAATGTCTGATTTTTTTGACACCAAAAATTTATTACGTTGTATATAATTAATAACAATATTTCTGAATATAGAAACATGTACATTACTCTCCCAATGAGGAACTTTTATAATATTGAAATTAAAATCTTCTCTTTTATCATAAATATTAGAAACTATTACATTTTCATATAATTTGACATGTATGTCAAAAAATTTACTTCAATTTTGTTATTATTAGTCTGTATTAAATTAAGATATTGTGGATAAAAATTAATGTTAGGTATAAAATTAGCTTGTTTGCCAAAAATGATTATATCATCTATATGACGATAAATATATAATATTTAGAATTATTAATGTAACTACTTTCAAAATAATGTAAGAATAAATTGGCAAGACAGTTGCTCGCAGATTTCAGAACATGTTGAACCCCACTTTTATATAAATTATTTTATATAATTTCTGTCCTAAGTCAGTAATGTTTATAACACTGCAGCATCCATTTTATAATTTTTAATCTCGATTACTCATATGTCCTTCATTGTGTGATTTTCCTACTGTCTATGTGTTTTTCGAGATGTTATCTCTTGTTTGTAGAGAATTAGCCTGTATATATATATATATATAACAGTATTTACTATATAAACAAGATGCCGCCCAGCCAGTAGGATATGACCCTTGGCTTATACCCGAGTGGGTTCGAATCCCGAATAATGCATGGATACATTTTCTTCGGGAAAAGAAGTCGGACTTTTGCCTGTAATGGATTCTCCTCTCGAGTGAGTGGATATTAGCGTTCCACTGTAGCTAAGTATATCAAATAAATATATATAAGTATATCAAATTTTGTTAATTATTTTTCAATACTAACCCGTGGGTCACTAAGTCACTTGGAAGAGTAAGAAGTAACAGAGCTATATAAATTATTTGAAAATTTGTTACATAAAAAGCATGATAATTTACCTTTTATTGATTGTTATTTTAAAATTTTCTAAAAAAAATTCCTCTTAAGCTTGTAAATTCATCACAACAATTATTTTCTTAATCAAAAGTTTTATTTCTTCTAAAAAATTGGAAAACTGAAGAATAGAGACTGACCACGGCTGAGCTATCTAACTTTGTTTTATGTCAAAATCCCGGAATATTGACACTCTATTCCTTCTAAAATTTCGCAAATTCTCTTTTATTAAGACCTCTTGCTCTTATAAAATTGATAATTTTTTTACAAGTGAAATGACTTTGGAAAATATTTTTTTCAACCTAGATTCACGTACAACTTTTTAGTTGTATTATACAATGAAATTCAATCAGAGAATGTCTGATATTTTGCTTGAGCTTCTAAATAAAGTCAGTGGCCGCGGTAGTCACGTGGTCAAGGTAGAGGACTCATGGCCGGCTTGTCATGAGTTCAAACCTGGTACCGCTAATGACTCGCCATGCAAGGGGATGATGCCCAATCAATCTGTCGAGGTTATGTGATATGGTGTGGAAGTTAGGAGAGGCAGGTACCAGCTCTGGTGTCGTCATTATCACTTGACATTGGTTCAAAATTACGAGGACCGTCACCCAAAGTCCTCGAGTATAGCTGAATAGTGTGACGTTAATATTCTCTCACTCACTGCCTCTAAGTAAAACCAATATTCTCTCCAACATCTGTTGCCATAGAAAAAAATTTCTGTAAATGTCAGTATTCATTTCTTTAAATACATTTTCGAATTCGAAATTGCCGATTATCGATACATTTTCTTTTTAACGTTATTAGTGTGATAACATTTTCTTTCATTTTATTATCTGATTTATATCGAATAAAATCTGCCAACTGTGCGTTACCATTTACATATATGCTCTCGTCTCAAGCAATAGCTTAAATGAATATTTTAGTAAATTTTAAGTAGTTGTGCATTTGCGCGAAAAATTGCTTCTTTCTAATTCTATTAATCAATTTTTAATTGTATTTCGGCCTATTTATATAACTCAATTAATTTCCTTATAATCAATATTTTTTGTTAAAATCTGCAAAAAAAAGAAGCACTACGTTCTATAAAAATGTCTCTTTTTTATTAACTTCCCTTTTGATAGAAGTTTTCCATGACAAAGGCTACAATGAGCTGCTTCAAATTCTAATGGGTTTTTTTTTCTTTTGAGACAGAAACCTTTTTCACACTGACTTGTGATTAATTCTGATTTCTACTTTTTGCCTAAAATGTATTCCCTCCCTTTTACTTCTATTGACCCCCTTCCAGTTTCATTTTATATCTGGATTATGGATCAAAAAATGTCAAATTTCTATATGCATATTTCCAAATATACATATTTTTTTAAACATACTAGCACCATTCGCAAACAAAATTTCCCAAGAACTAATTTTAAAAAATCCATTTAAATAAATGAGTAATTTACCTGTAAACTTAGTTTTCTGTATGGCAGAAATCGTTAGACTTTGGAGTCAATTCCCACTAACTATAAATATAAAGCTTAGAATATATAGCTTTTATCTTGAATTTTAAATTTTATTTACTTTTGCATTTACATAAATGATTATGAAATTATTAATCAAAATTGGATCGTGTATAATAAATTCGAAAACATGGTACTGCACATAGCCCAGCATCGCGTGAGTGAATATTAACGTCGCACTGTTCAGCTACACGAGAGCTTTTGGCGACGCACTGCGTAATTTTGAACCATGGTCAAGTGACGTGGACGACACCTGAGCTGGCATCCTCCTCTCCTAACTACCACACCACACCAACGGGAGGACGTTTCAGCTATCGACACATATTTAGCGTGCATCGCTGCCCGCTACACGGCAGATCTTTATTGGTACTGTGCTCGAACTCATGGCATGCCTGCCATGATCCGATACCTTGACCACAAGGCTACCGCAGCCCACAGCCCAGCATCGCAATCTGGACAGTAGAAACTAGTACTTTTCTTACCTTCTTTCCTTTATAGTATCTCTTTGAGCAGCAAATAATACTTTGTCGTGTTGGTTCTGTTTTCTTCTCTATTGGGGAAATGTAGTCAATAAAGTGTATTTCGACAAGCGTGAAAGGGGATGCTCAGCAGAAGGACGTCCTCTTTTTGAAGAAATATTCCACCGAGTGGTGCTTTTCAATTATTCGAAACCATAAAAAGCACATGTGGAATAATTCGGGAAATTCCGATTCCACAGTGTAAATTTTCACTGTTCCCGAGCTACATTCAGAAAAAGCCAGGATGGTACATTTCACCTGCCTGACCTCAGCTCGGGAAAAGTTGGGAAGGGGTTTAAAAATCGAGATTTCCATGCAGGCTTTTAAAAGTTCTTTTTTTCGTAGAATGAACTGAAGTGACTATCTAGTTAAAAAATACACAATAAGTCGTTTCACCCATTTTCAATCGTTTTATATTTTTAGTAGACCATTTTACTTGATATATGATCTGGAACTTTTTTCTTTCTTTTCATCTTTTTAACTCCCTATAAAATGCATATAAAATCCCCCTATAAAATCAAAATATTTTTACTTAGAGCACAAAAACTTCTGAAAAACATTTTATGCATGTACTTGATATAAGTACCGTAAAATTGGTATATAACGCACCCATACTTTCAAGCTATATTTTTTAATTTTTTGGTATATTCATTGTATAACTCGCACCCCCCTTTTTTATGAAGGAACCTTAAATGTATGTATGCAATGCTCTTACGTTTTTAAGTCATTTATTTGAAGTATTATCCCAGACTTTTGGAAAAAAAAATATAGTATACTTCTAGAACAACGGTGCCTGTGTTGGAAGGGACTGGTTTAAGTAGCTATGTTTGCTTAACCTTGTTTGGATCACTTCAAAAGCTTTCGTGGGTCAGTAGATTCGCCAAAACTGGTTTCGATAGAATATATTTACACTTTTATGAAAAAACATTACATAAATAATACATCATATTATTTAAACCAACATATTATTTATATCAACTATTATATAATCTACTATTATTTATATCAATATATTGAGAGTCTCATCTTTTTTGGCAGGTATGAAAACTTTAAGCCAAATCTAAATTTGCATCCAGATTATCTTAATCTTATTCCGAATTAACTTAAATATTTTTTAAGTATCACATTGAAATTGTAACATACACATACAAATATACACATAAACATTATTTTTTTAATGGGTGCTGCGAATGGGTGTTTTATCATTGCAGACCTAGTACATACCTCGGGAGCTAGTATATCTTTTTTTTAGTGCAGCACCATATATAGATGGATACCAATGGCCGCAGGTAATTTTGATGTCCATTTTCCTCCCCATAGGAAGGCAAATGAGCTCTGGCGATGCGAAACCATACTTAAGATTTTAATTTTGCCGAAATCATCCAAGCCAAACAGGCACTCAAGGAATTTTTTACATGCCTCATAAATACTTGACACGGCTGCTGTCGATTTTTGGTATCATGAAAATCCACCGATTTGGACCGGGGTCGACACCGCAACCTTAGGCTTTCAAGGCCAACGACAAGCCAATGAATCCCCCTGCCGGCATTATTATGAATTATATTTACCTTTAACATTACCATTTGACATTATTATAATTATATCAGAATCTTAGTTTCTAAGATACGAGAAAAAATTTTAAAATATTGTTAATCTTAGCAAATATTGCTTAGAACAAAAATACCCAAATTGTTTTATGGATAGTTATCTTTATAATGAGTTCTTAAATTGAATCTATTAATTTAATCAATCTTCATACACATGATGCTATTATTAAAAAATAATATTTACATATATAATCAGACTTATTCAAATACGTCACTAAAGCCACGCATCGTAACATTGTAAGAACACATGGTTAAAGCACAAATTATACGGTTAATACGCGACCACTTTTGCCGATGATACTAACTACACCTACCTACTTTGTAAACGATAAATATTTGCATTTTCCTACCCTCTAAAACTCTTTAATCCTCTAGAATTCCTCATCAGATGGTTTCCTCGTGACCGAAACTCTTGATAAATTGATTTAAAACAGCAAAAGGATACATCCCCAATTTTTCTTAACATCAATTTAAAGAATGTTTTTATTAACCTGTGCAAGCTATATATATATATATATATATATATATTTCATCTCTGCTACGATTAATGCCAAACAGCTCTTTAAGTAATTTAAGAAAATTCATTTTGCAAAATTAAACAAGTGGGACAAAATTATTGCATCTTTTATGCATCCTATTTTGAACCTTATTGATTTTATCACAACTCCATTGTAAAATTTATTTGTTCACAGTCATAGAAGAGACTGCGTTACCCAAACACATTAGCTTTTCTCTGGCTTCAGTAATTGAATCGAAACTCAAAAAGGGAAACCCACGGAATGAGAGAGAGAATTACACAAGACTACATAAAATCCAACAAAATTGTATATTTACTTTTTCTGTTTTTTTAAATGTTAATCAATTAGTGAGCTCATTTATGATTATTGATTTATAAATGTTATTACAAGGCTTGCTAGAATATTAAATACAAGGTAAATCAGGGGAAGTTGCCACATTTGAGGATTTTTCGATTAGTACATTGAAAATTCTGATAACAAGACCCTGAAAAAATACGCTTTATCTTTCAATATTTAATTGGTTACGCATACAAATTAATTCTCTTCTTAATATGAAACTAAATAAGAAATTTAATGTTAAATAAATTCATTTAATTGAAGCATCTTCCCCATATATATAGGGAAGATGCCTCCCGGCATGGAGTAAGATGCAACAACACCACAGTAAATAAAAAGTTAGACAAACATTATCAAATTAAATGTGAAGCAACAATAGCTATAGAAAAACAAAAAAATAAATTCTCTCATAACTAGTTTGCTAAAAACGAATTTTGCTGCAGAATGGTCTACAGCAAGCTGAAGTAGTTGTCGACTTCAGCCCTGCACATCCTCATCCTATGGCAATCCCCTGTGTCATCCTCACAGCCTAATAATTAATTGTACTTATATTTTATACGATAATATACAGTGATATAAAATGAAAAAAAATTAATTCCTTTCATTTATTTCTGAACCATGTGGCGTCTTCCCTCAAGTATAAGGGACAGATGCCACACACGCTTATTTCCTTATTGTTGCAGTGTTATGGCCGTTTCTATATGCATCCTATGTGTAACATAATGCGTAACTCACTAATATTGCTAATATCTTATTTAAAATAACAAGTACGTTTATAAACTTTAAATAGGAGCAACGGAATATTATAAAAGTTGTACTCACCACTGCAAATGCTCACAAGATTGAAAAAAAAAGCCGATTAAAGACAATTAATTCAGATAAATTCACAAGCCACACTCAATGTCGGACCATACATACTCTTCACTCAAGTGGTTCAAAATTGCCATCACAATCGACGCATAAAAGCACTATTAACAAACTGGCGTCTTCCCCCGAATTACCTCATATATATAAATACTGAGTTTTCTTGCATTATAAATGTTTTGCCATTCGGTGCACTTATTTCATGCATAATTACTTGTTACCGTGGCTACTTGATCAAATTATGAAAAAGAATTTAATAACAAAGAAACATTCATTAGCATTTAAACTGGGATAAAAATAATTATTTCACATTGAAGCTATTAATTAGTTCATCTTTGTAATTCAGTAATTTGTACATACTTTTTACACAATTATAATCCAAAAAGGTTTCCTTCTGTGAACTAATATTTTTTTTTAAGTCTTATTTTATCAATAAAATTTTATTTGATATTAAAGTCTCTTGAGAAATCTAAAACAAAACAAGGAGTGAAACAGATTTCCTCATGTAGCTAGAAACAATAGTTTCCATTATTATTTTTATTATCTTCGCGAAAGCCATTCTGTATTTAAAAAGCAGATTTTGAAACTGTTTTATTCCACCTAATAAAAAGTTAAACCTGAAATTCAAAAAGTGACACTTGGAAATATTTACTCGAAAATATGTTGAGTAACAGAAGGATATATTAAGCCATGTATTAACCGAAAAACTGTATTAACATCCAGTGTCATCCACTATAAGTTTAAAAAAATGTATTTGAACTTGAATGGAGGAATAGAAAATATTTTTTTAACGATTGAAATTTGAACAAGATATATAAATAAATAAATATATAGAGAGCGAGAGTGTGTGTGTGTGAACTAATAGTAGGAATTGAAAAAAATATTGTGCTAATCGGCTTTAAAAGTTTAAAAACATTATCAAAGTTTATACTCATAAGAGATTCTATGATACCGAAAAATAATTATTACGAAGCTACATATTTGCGATACTTGAAATTTACGTAATACTTCACAAAATGATTTAGTTGAAAGGTGCTGAACGTGTTTAACTCAGTTGCTTCACTCACATTATGCCTGCAACTTGTAGGAAGATTCTTAACATTGCCTATTTCTTTAAACATTTCATACAATCGCTTTATTGATTTTACCTCAAGAGGTTTGTTTCCATAACAATGTAGAAGTTTACAATGTGCAATAATGAGTTATTTCATTTCGTGAAACCAAAGCACATATTGATCTTGCTCTTGAATTGACGCCATTTCGGCAACAAAAAAAAAGTCTTCCTTGCAATTGTTCCCCTGAATCATTTTTGAAGGAACATTCGCGCCATTTACTACACAAAAAATGTTAAAACTAACCTATTCAATGATACAAAAGTTTATTATTACCGTAAAATCTGGCGTGTGGCGCACACCGGCGTAAAACGCGCACCCATACTTTCAAGCTAAAATTTTATATGTTTAAATATATTCGCCATATAACACGTACCCTCTTTTTTTACGAAGGGGCCTGAAGTGTACATATTCAATTCTCCAATGCTTTGAATTCATTTATTAGAGGCATTATCCCAGGCTTCTCAAAAATTAGTAGCCTTCTACAACTACAAGCATTCAAGTTCTCATTAGGTATGTCATATCTTTTAAATAAACAGTATTTTTGTCTATATAAATTCTTTTTATCTATATATTAATTTTTTCATACTCATTTCATTCCTATTTTTGGAGCTATCCTTTTTATACCCGGCATAAACCACGAACCCGTAAATTTCGATCATATATTTTGAATTCAAAGAGCGTGTTATAAACCGGATTTTAAGGTATAATAAATGGTTATTTAGCAATGAATTGTTATAATCAGGGAAAAATTTGGGTTCTCCCTACTAATTTATAGTTTCAAGATTAACCACAGAGTATAAAATAAGAAGTTTAAATTAAAATTTCAATTGCATTGTTCGCACTGCCATTTTTATGGTTGCTTAGAATCCATAATTTCTCAGATTCATGTATTCCATCTAGCGGTGTTATTTATAAAACAAGTAATATAGAAAAAAATTTAAGTCAATTCCTACTTAGATCAAAAAAGAAAACTTTTATTTTAGCTACTTTTTATTAAATAGTTACTGTTGAAAAATAGAAGATTTTGGCATGGACCACACTGGCTTACATTATCTGAAGAAAATTGGCCGAAAAATGAAAGATTATTTCAGGGGACTACTAATGAAGAAAGAAGAGTAAAATATATAGCAATCAATTATTCGAGTGAATTCCAGAATGAGGAACCAATCTTGGATATCAATAACTTCAGTTCCATATCAAAGGTATTCCGAATTACGGCATGGATTCGAAGATTTATTAACATGAAATTAAAGAAGAAAGATCGAATTAAAACTCCTTTGATGGCAGAAGAAATTGAAGAAGCTGAAGAAATTTAGATCAAGAAGGTACAAGCAGAAAATTTTGGTATAGAGATCAATTGTTTGAAGGAGAACAAAATTTTACCGCAAGATTCAAAAATCCGAAAACTAAATCCATTTCTGAATGAAAGG
The DNA here is from genome assembly GCA_019973955.1 of Trichonephila inaurata madagascariensis. Taxonomy (NCBI): domain Eukaryota; kingdom Metazoa; phylum Arthropoda; class Arachnida; order Araneae; family Nephilidae; genus Trichonephila; species Trichonephila inaurata. Next base: position 30,382 of record BMAV01010094.1, on the reverse strand, counting down.
GATATAGTACGGATAAGTGGAAGATTTCATCAGTCAACACTGAGCTATCCTGAAAAACATCCAAATCTGATTCCATCGAAGATCAGATTTACAGAACTCCTGGTAAAAGATGCTCACGAGAAGGTGCTACACTCAGGTGTTGCAGATACTTTGATTCAAGTTCATGAGAAGTACTGGGTACCAAAAGGAAGGCAAATAATCAAATCAATCGATAAGAAATGTTCTTTGTTTGTAAAAAATTCAATTCCCGTCCAGGTATGCAGATTATGGCTCCTCTTCCAAGAGATAGAATAGAACAATCTCCACCGTTTGCTGTAACCGGACTGGATTTCGCGGGCACAATCTATGTCAAAAACTCAAAGGAAAAGTTTTGCATACTACTTTGCACATGTGTTGTAACTAGAGCACTCCACCTCGAATTAGTTACTAGTTTGACTACGGAAACATTTCTGCTAGCATTTCGTAGATTTATTTCGAGAAGAGGACTTTGTACCGTTATCTATTCGGACAATGCTAAAACATTTAAGAGAGCAGAAATTGAATTGAGACGACTGTGGACTGTAATAAACCATCCTGATGTGAAAGAATTTTGTGCATCAAAGGGCATTAAGGGGACACAGTACGATTCAATTGAACAAAATTGGTCAAAAAATCAAATTTAATTTTTTTAGCCTAAATTTTTCTTTATATACTTTTCTCTCTCTATAACCTCACAAAATTTGAAAGCTCTAAACTTAAGAAACGCAGAATTATGATAGCTTTTATGTTTGTTTTTATTCACATCCCTATGGCAAATCAAAACTTTAAAAACTGCTGAATCTCAGAAAGATAAAATAACTATTTTGTCTTCATTTAAAATGCTAAGGCTTTTTTTCTATTGCGCCTAATACTTTGAAATTTTTTTTACTTATTCCCAATAGTTCATGTAACAAAAGTTGGTATGCATTTTTGAATTAAAGCAATACTTATTTTTTAAAAAATAATTGAAGGTAGAATTTTCAGATTTTTTAAGAAATTTTCAATAAGGATTCATAAAAAGAAGTATTGTAAGAATACCAATCACGTTAACGCAAAACATACCAACTTTTATTATATATAGTTTGATGTACTTGTAAAACAAATTTCATGCGTGTACGTCAATTTTTGTAGAAGGAGTAGCATTTTAAAATCACTTCAAACATTTCAAGTTTTTTCCTTAAAAAAATTACATGGCTAGCTTTTTATGAAATTTTAAGCACAAAATATGTTTTACATACATAGGAGGCAACCAAAAAAATATTAAAAATCCTTAAATTAAAAATTTTTGCGTAAATCGTACCATGTCCCCTTAAAATGGAAATACATCATCAAAAGAGGGGCATGGTGAGGCGGATTCTACGAAAGAATCGTCCGTTCCGTAAAAAAAACCTTACGAAAAGTTATAGGCAAACCGTCTTTAACTAGCGAAGAGCTAGAGACTGTTTTGTGTGAAATTGAAACAGTATTAAATTCGCGTCCCATAACGTATATCGATTCAGATTCTACTGAAAACTTTCCATTAACTCCATCACATTTCCTGTTAGGGAGAAGATTAACCAGTTTACCAGCAGTGAAACTTTCTACTGTAGACTGCGTTGTGGATAAAAAGGTGCTTCTTAAACGATTCAACTACCGCGAAAGACTGTTGAATAACTTTTGGAGACAATGGAGAAAGGACTATCTGTTAAATCTGAAATCTGCCCATTTTGCTAATCTAACGAAAGAGACTGAATTCAAAATTAATGATATTGTACTGATACATGATGATCGATTACCTAGAAGCCTATGGAAATTGGGTAAAGTAATTGAAACCTTTACAGGTCGTGATAAAATAATTAGAGCCTGTGCAGTAAAAACGGAAAATTCCGTTATAAAACGTCCTGTGTAACTTTTACATAATCTAGAAATACCCAACTAAATACTATTGATAGAAATGTGAACTCTATTTGGAACTTTAAGTGCATCTAACTTGAATTTATTAATATTTGTATTTTATTGCCTTTATTTGAAATTGTTGTATTCAGTTTTAGCTTTTCAGAAATTTACTATTTGTTGCTTTATCTTTAAATTCATTGTAATTGAAATTTATTTCCCACTTAAATTTTTTTAATGGATATTATGAATATTTTGTTAATGTATGAATATTGTATGTTGTAATCATTATAAGTGAAATTCTGAAATATTAACATTTAAATTTAGCATAATGTAAGTAACAATATTAATTTGGAGTTATGAACTATTCGTTCATAGGGGGGAATGTTTGTAAATTAAATTCTTTAATATACATGGCGCTGCAAGTCACCGAAGAGTATGTATACTTTGTTTGGCTTGTAGAGGTAGTTTTTAGTTTACGTAATGTTCTTTGTGTAATGTCTTCTATGTGTTTCGTCCAATAAACAAAATTAACAAAAGATAGACTTGGACAAATTACTGTAAACATAAAATAATTGGATATGATCGCCTAACTGACCCATGGAAATTAGGATTTAAGGAAAACAACATTAGTTACAATTAATAAAATATGTATATACATATGACAGAATCACAACATTAAGTGGAAATTAATTTTTACTAATTATCATTAAAGTATAGTACTGTCATCCAAAACAAACGGGTATATAAAATTTCAGTTCAACTGAATTCATTAAAACGTGAGAAAAAATCTTTTAAAATTTTGAACCAAGTCGCGCTAAAAATGAAACCAACGTGGCTGTATCTGTAATTCTTTAAATAATAAGCTTCAATCAATTAATTTTAATTAATTATAATTAAATTATCGTATTTTTACCCAAAACAATAGTGTATAGAAAATTTCAGCTCAAATGAGCGTTTTAAAATGTGAGAAATAAAACCTTTTCAAGCTTTGACACAAGTCGTCAAAATGGTGGCTCAGTCGCCAAAAATCATGCCAACGTGGGTGCATTTATAATTCTTTGAATAATTATTTTTAATCAATTAATTTTTATTGATTATAATTAAATTACTGTATTGACATCCAAAATAATCATGTATATAAAATTTCAGCTCAATTGAGCGCTTTATAATGTATTTTATTATAACGATTGAAAATATATAGAGAGTGTGAGCTAATAGTAGAGGAACTGAAAAATACATTTTGATGCATTTCTCTTCTTTATGAACACGTCTGATTTTAATTTCTTATTGTACTTTACCTAGTCAAGTTGCGCTCATAGAACTGAATATTTCACAACTGAATATGAAAGTTCTGCGATCTTAAATATAATAAATGGTGAATAATTGGATTAGACTTCAAGAAATCTGCCTGAGACGGATAAAAATTGCCTAAAAATACTTTTAAAAATACATGACTTTCAGCAGCTGCAAATTCAATCAAACGGAAAGAAATTTTCAACTGCCTATGAAAAATGATTTTCAATCATGCTTTAAGTAATTCTATGATCGATGGGAGAAGTTTGGAATGATGAACAGAAACTTTTTTGGAATATTTTGCATTTTCATGATGTAATACTTTATCAGGGGTAAAAAATAAATTACATTCAGTTCTATGGTTAAAGATTCTTATGTTGATAATGACAAACGAGTATATATTATGTTTTTAAAATAATGAATATTCAGTTTTCGTATTCAAAGAAAGATTAACGTGAAATTTTATTCTAATTTTTATTTCACTTAGAGATAAATTTATAATTGAGAAGTGGTTCTGTTATTTTACGGTAAACTTCATCAATTATTGTAATTGAGCTCAAATGTTGTTCCATAAAATGAAATTTTGAGCAAACGGAAAACCTTTATCTCGCAATGTTTTAATTTCAGAGATATATTACATTTTGTCCAATTTAAATTGTTTCGTTTTGAAATTGGAACTGTAAGATCGAAAGCACTCTATGTTCATTTTAACGGGAAAAAAACATATTCCTATACACTTAATTCATCTTTTGAGTTCTTTTAACAATTACAGATAATTCCATAATGAAATTAACTTATTTTCAGAAACTTATTCAGGAAACCTATGAAGGAACCACTGAAATATAAACTTATTAAGTTCTATTCCACTGTACTTTAAATTATTGTGAATATATATATATAGTTCATTTTTCTCTTAATAATCTTATTAAAATCTAAATTATGTTTCTTTAAATTATTATATGTAAAAGATATCTGCCGTTTATTTACAAAATAATTTAATTTATTGATAAAGATATTGTATAAATCTAACTACTTATATAAAGCAATGAAAAGGGAGTCTTGTACCAACCATTACAAAACCTAAGAATTATGCAATTTTAATTTCAAGAATCCAAATAAATTGTGAAAATAAGAGTTAAAAAACTTTCGTTTTCTTTACTAATATCTCTCAGTCAATTATAGTTAACGTCTTTTATTTTAATGTTTGTTTTTGGCAAATATTTAAACATATTCGAAATACTTTTTAGTTAATTATACTAAAACCAAATTAGGAAAAAAAAACATTAAAATAATTTTTTTAAAAAAAATAAATACTAGATGTTAAATGTCTAAAGAGAAAATGCAAATTAAATTTAAAGCAGCCCACGCTGTTTTTGAAACGCCGTTTGGTAAAGTTTTTGGGAAAGGTTTTTCCATACTGTTTTAAAAGAAAACTTTATGTATTTTTTCTTTATATTGTTGGAAGGCTAAGTGCCGAGTTTTTTTGTTGTTTCAATGACCATTATATTAAGCAGATAAAAAAGTATCATTTTCGTAATTAAAATTGCTTTTCTAAATTGTATGTCGCTTGTTACTTGTTGTAAGAAAATGAAGCTTACTTAAAATGTATTTAAAAAACGAAACATTTGCTTTAAAATATGTTGCAAGGAATAACTCTAGCACTTAAGAAACATTTTTAACTAAAAGTAATGGGAATATCTGTGTAAAATGTTTTATTTGAATTTTATCTCAGATAATTCGAAATTATGCATATTTCTTTATATTTCTGAAAAACTACATGTGCAGTTTTTGTTGTTTTTTTTCAATGACCATTATATTAAGTAGACTAGGAGACTCATTCTCATACTTAAAATTTTTTTTCTGACTTGTATATTTCACCGGATGAATGCTAAGTTTGCTTAACATGTATCTAACACATACAATACACTTTAATCCTTTATCGACCGACGGTACTTATAAGCACCACTTACTTTAAAATGACATAGAATAACCATTTTTGGAATACTCTGGCGATACTTGGCAAGAATATTCTTTTAAATTCACTCTTCTAAGATATATGGCACCACGGGTTCAATAATGAGTATTTTAACGGGGAAGGTGAATACTTTTATAGCAGAAATTGTGTTTTCAGCGGATTGCAAAGATTGTCATTTTTGTTCCAAAAAAATAGTTAATGTCAAAATATAAGGGTCTTATTTTTTTAATTTTTTTTTCGTAAATGAAGACCTTAGAAAATGATTTGATTATTTAATTTAAGTGAACAATGTATATATATAATTTTATAGTTGATTATCTTTAATTAATTAATCAGCTCTAACGGGTTAAATTTCTAAAAGTTGAATATTTTGTTTATGTATATCCCTTAATTTTCAATGTAGTAATTCAAAAAAGAATATTGCATATGAAAAACTGCACTAAATCATAATGCGGAAGGTAAAGGGTTAAAATACATTACAAAGAACTTCATCACTTAAGGAGCATTTTTAACCAATAGTATTGGAAATGGTTGTAAAGTATTTCCTTTTAATTTTCGTGTATCTTGTTTCATGATCGTAATTAAAAGAATAAGAAACATTCGTTTCATCAGGCGAATGAAAACAACCAGAACTTTAGAAATTATTCATATTTATAAATTGGAACGATGCATTTTTAATATCCAGCTCTGTTTTTTTCCAAATATCAAGTTCACGTTTATGCAGGTGCTCATCATTTTTTTTTCTACTTTCCATTCCAACTCAATGGCTTTTATTTTCTCATGTATATTTTTGTTTCGAATTAATTGTATTTTCTCTCGGAACATTTCGTTCGATCGTCCAAATTCTCTAAAAACAAATAGTCCACAAAATATACAAAAATTACTGTTCTTTATACTTCCTAAGATTCTTTATAAATGTGTGTGTTTCACAATATATACTTAATAAATTAGAGTTGTAGAATTTCATATTTTACAATCAGTTTAGAAAACAATTATCAGAACAATAATATCAAACGATTTATTTAACTAAATGTATTTTGATTATGTAATTTAAACTACCAAACGTTTTAGAAGTAAATATAAAAATAATCTACCAAGAGGTATTTTAACAATTATTATATTCTTAAAATTCATTCAATGACAAATATATACATTATCAAACACTAAAGCTTCTAAAACACTTGAATTTATTTTTTGGAGCAAAATATTCCTTATTAAAATCTCTTGTATTATTTCGTTATCTTTTATATGAATATCTGATTCATATGAAATAAAAAATTAACTTTAAATTTCATTATGCTTGTATGGAAAATGCTGAGCCCTAAAAGTTAAAGACAGTCATTTAAATATCAGAGGAAAAAAGTAGTTTTTGAACTATTCAAATAAAAAAGTTAAAAAAAATTACATTAGTACACTCCTTAGAACTATTGATTGATTATCATATGATTATTATTTCCTTTTAATGAAAGTTTTTGAAGAAAAAATCATGTGATAATTTTTTTTTTCATTTAAAAGAGATCAATTTCGTGAAAAAAACAAATGAAATTATTTGCAATCAAGGAATTAAAGTTTTAACTATGAAACAATTCGTTTAGGACCACTTTAAAATTATAATATAGCATATGTGTTAACTCCCGTCTCAGGATTTATTTCTGCATATTTGAACAATTGTTCGACCAATCTTTAAATATATATATATATGTGCAGAAAAGGAAATTACATTATGACTGCGGATCTACTGGCGGGAGAATATCACTGGAATCTACTCTGACATGCTAGTGGCATAGCCTCAATGGAATCTACTTTGACGTGCTAATGGATAGCCTCCCCATGGTCCATTTTCAAGCGAACTGAAAATTGAATCCTAGACGTGGGACATTCTTGCGATTCCCGCTCGAGAAGGAGTCTTGGAAAGAATGCTTGAAGGCATTTCCTTACTACTTTGTAAACTTTATTTAATTCAATCTTAATTAAATATTTTTCATATAATTCCTCCGAAATGAATCCCATTCTCATTGTCCTAGTTGTTTTGCATATTGCTGGAAAAGAAAAAAAATTCCAGCACTAAGAAAAAAATTATTGTATACTAGAAAAACTTCCGCAATACATTTACCTAGGTAACACATTTAATTGATTAAAGTTCAAAATTACACGCTATTGTAAGCGCTAGAAGAGAAATTTCAAATGGGAAATGATGGTTCATTAGTAACGAGTGTAACATTGAGAATGGACCATGGATGAGTAAAAGTTGGAGAGTTGCCTGGTCGAATAAATCCCGGTTTCTCATCCATCACGACGATGGTCGTGTCAGGATGCGCAGTTTTCCAAATAAACAAATGTTCCCTCCATGTGCAGGTCTTACACAAGCTGGTGATGATGTTTCAATTTGTGGATCTGGGAGCCTTTGTTCTGATAGAACAGACCATGAAAGCTGCAAGACTGTCTGAACGTAATTATAGATCTTTCACATCCTTATGTGTCCTATCCCCCCAACTGGAAATGGAATCTTCTAGCAAGAAAACACCCCATGCCCCTAGGTTCTAATTGCGTTGGAGTGGTTCGAGGATCATAAGGATATATTCCAATTAATTTCCATATCACCTAACTCACTGAATCTTAATCCGATAGAATACATTTGAGCTTTCATATGAAAGAAGTTCAGAGATAAAATACCTTCATGTCGGAATATCTCGAATTTGCGTGACCGTTGCTTTGACATTTGGTACAACCAGCATCAGTCATCTACCAAGAACTTGTGATATCTATGTCAAGGTGAGTTTCAGCTGTTTTGATCGCCAAATGTGGTTCAGTGCGTTATTGAATAGGTAGTCATAATGTTTTGGCTCTTCAGTGTATATATTACCTTTATATTACTATTTACCTACTTACATATTTAAGATTAATTTTGAAATGGGGATTATACTGTATCAAAAGTGTAAGAATCACACGCTTTCAGGAGCTACTAGGATTAGATAGCTAAAACAGCACCGGTTTATCCTTGGAAAGGGCATCCATGGGCCCGGATAAGCTGGACTTGACCAGATTTTGTGGCTGTAAATTACGATCCGCCAGTGCCAGGGAGCCTGTAGATCCCTTGCACCTAGGGCCCTAAATGAGCTTAAATGGGCACTGAGTTGAAATAAGATTGAATAAAGACGGCTAAATTTGCGTAAAAAGTTCCCCATGTAAAATTAAAGTAGAAACAGAAATTGAGAAATTGCCCCTGTGTTAAATTAATAATTATTTGAGAATCTTAATGTCCATCTTTAATAGTTTTATTTATACTTCATAACGCAGTTAATTCAAACTATAAATTAAACCAAATCTGTGACTATCAATTCTATCTTAATTTACAGGAAAGTATGTACTAACCTTCATTAATCTTCCATACCTAATATTCTAATAATATTCCGTTTCAAGTGCACTTATGAATTGCTATGCTCTAGTAAGCATATTCTATTAAAGATTTAAGCTGAACTTTTTATGAAGGAATGATGTATCTAAATGTATGACACTGGGCATCTAACATGTTGTTATTTCTCTTATGTAATTCTGTAATTAATAATTTTGTGTAGTTTTTAACGTAGAAACGGAACACAAAAAAATTCAAATTTGCAAAAACCATTTTTAATTGAAAAAATATTGAAAATCAGTCAACAAAAAAATTGTATCAAGCATTTTTTTAAAATTATTTGACCAATTTTTTTCAATCATTACAGCTCCTACTCTGAGTAAAGAAATTTATCTAATTTCAGTGATTTTCTGTTTTATATGCATTCATTTTCTTTTTCAAAATGTGAATATGTTTGCTTTTAGTATTTACCTCCAGAATTAACTTGTAGTTAAAATTCTATAATTCTTAAATTGTTCTACTTGTTCTAAGCTGCTGCATTTAAATTTTGCTTGCATTTTTATGAATGAATAGTATTTTTTCATTTTTTTTCTTAAATTATCTCTTATGGGAGTTTGATTAATTTGATACACGATTAGCCATGTAATTTGAGCCAGATTATTTAAAGAACAAGGTTATTTTATTTTTAAATTGAAATAAACATTGCATTACTCCAAATTTCTCTATTCGCTTGAACACAGTCTATTTTCAACTCATTTCCAATAAGTTAATTTCTCTTTCTTGGTACCAAAGGGGGTTATGCATTATTTTAGAAAGTGATGGATTAATGTTTACTGATTAATACTTGTCCATTTGGGATAGTCTTTCATATATTTCACCAGATTCACGGCAATTGAGCTTTGTAGTTCTTGTTTTCCAAATCCTTTAAGAGACTGATAAACGATAACCCTTGAACTGTGTAATACTGTCACACCGTAAATATCCTACACGTTCACCTCGATTAATCCAATTTTCCGGTTATATTCGTTTGTCATAGGCTATACATGAGGTGTTGTTCAAATGAAAGTGGTGTGTATCCATGAAATGCGTAGGGACAGAAATGAGACAGATACAGAGATAGAAACAACAATATTTAATGAGTGAAATACATACGAAGTTAGTTACAATAAATTACGCATGACGTTTAGGCAGGTGTCCCACTGCTTAGAAAGGTTACGAAGCGACAAACGTCCAGGACTTCTCACTATTTACGGACCTATACCTCGATACACACCTTGGGGACTGACGGCCTTGCATTGCCGTGCAGAATGATGACACCTGACGACAACATACCTGGCCATTTGCTTTTGATAGCCTTATGCAGCCTATCAAGTGTCTGGGTGTACCATTAGGCATTCATAGAGAGAGAGATGCCCGGCTTAATTATCAAACTCCAGCAGTAGGTGTCCCTGCAAGTAGAAAAATAATTCTGAAAAAATGCTAAATGACCACGCATTCTGCGATGAATATCCACTGGCTTACATTCTTCCAGTGTTAAAAACTTTCTTGCAGCTCGCTGATCCGTTTTGGACGCAGTTGCATCCACACCAGCCATTTTTAAATGCATGCCACATCCCTACAAATGTATTTACACTCAACTGCTTGGGCACATGCGTTCATGATACATACACCTTGACTATCACATTTGTTTTACTATAAAATACATTGAAAACTGTTTGTATGCGAGACTACGAATCACTTTCGTTTGAACTTGCATTATATTTTCTTAACTTTTCACGTTGTTCCTTGAAAAAAGCGAGATTCAAATTTCTATTATTTTCTTCTTTTCATATTGATCAATTTATGTAGAACCCATTCCCGTGTTCTTGAAATGATAAGTATTTGGATGAAACGTACTTCGAGTATTTTTATGAGAGATGAGACAATATTCGACAGTAATCAGCTTCAAGCAGTACGCGAAGAACGTCCGTCATCTTCGAATAGCACAAGTAGCTTCCTATGAATGATTGGTTGACTATTTGTTAACATCATGCTCTAAAATAACTCGAAGCCATTGGCGACACACAGATCCCTTAATTTTAAACCTCAGTCAACTGACGAGAACGTACCTGGGCTGACAGGTCTTATATCCAAACTTCTTAACCATACCAACATGAGGACTTCGAGCAACAACAGATTTGATGAGCATCAATGAATTGGCCGGTCTTCAGTGGCACCCGAACCCGAACCTGTGACTCGACAATGTCAGCCACGAGTTCGAGATCATGATCACTTTTCTATCACGGCTACGTTTTAATATTCTAAAATTCCTTTTCCCCAGAACGGAAATCGCTAAAATTTTCAAACTCTGTCATATATTTCATTCTTTGATTATACCATTGTCCAATGCTGCGTTGATATTACTAGTAGTATGTATATGCAGCACGCTATTACCAATTTGAACTGGTACAAAAAAAAACCCTTACTTTATTGGTCAATATACCATTACACACAAAATTTCTGCAAAAATTATGCCTCTCTGGAAAGTAAAAGGAGTACAGAGAAGAGTTAGAACTTTAAGGAGGGACAAAAACAATTATGACTTTAGATACAGACCTGATCGTGCAAGCAATCGAATCCCAAGGGTTTGATAATAAACGATCTAATATCTAAAATTAAGTGACAAATGTAAAAATTATTTGAATTATTTTATTGAAAAAAAATTACAATGCAAATCTTTCTTAAAAACGCTACCCTATTAATGATTTTACAAACGAGGAAATCTGGAAGTTGATTAATTATATTCAAATAGAAGTAGACACTTCTTATTGCCACGTTATTTTAAATTTTAAATCTCCAGGAGTAATTTTAAATCTCCAGGAGTAATTTTTCAATTCCTACTATTAGCTCACACTCTCTACATATTTATTTATTTATCTTGTTGGAATTTTCAATCGTTAATAAAATACATTTTAAAGCACTCAATTGAGCTGAAATTTTATATTCATGATTATTTTGGATGACAATACAGTAATTTAATTATAATTAATAAAAATTAATTGATTAAAACTAATTATTCAAAGAATTACATATACAGCCAAGTTGGTATCGCTTTTGGCGACTTGTGTCAAAAGGTTTTGTGAAAATGTTTTTTTAGCACGTTTTAAAGCATTCAGTTGAACTGAAATTTTATATACCCGATTGTTTTGGATGACAATACGATCATTTAATGATAATACATAAAAAAAATTAATTACCACTTAATGTTGTGATATTGTCATATGTATATACATATTTATATTAATTGTAACTATTTAATTAAAAGTAGCTAAAATAAAAATTTTCTTTGTTGATCTAAGTAGGAATTGACTTAAAAAACTTTTTTATATTACTTGTTATTGTGTGTGTGTGACAGTATATGAAAATATAGTGATTAATTTTAATTATTCAGTGTTATGAATGTTTTTCAATCAGGGAGATACACGCAACTCATTTTTTGCTCGGTCTTTTCTTACATGATTTTGAAATAACACATTACACGAGTTTAACAATTTTTTCTTACACGATTTTTTTTCTTGCATGAGTTTAAAAAAATTTGGAGACTCGTGCTTTTGGATGAAGACGATTTGAACGAGTTTATGATAGTAAAATAGTCGATATTTTCGTAGTGAAAGTTCAGCTATTAACAGCTGATTTCATTTCCGAGGGTTTGAAATTTGCTGCAAGTATGGAACAACATTTTATTGCTCATGATCCTGACATAGAGCAATTAAAATTTCTACGTAATCTTGTTTAGAAGAATATAAAGAATTATATATATATATATATATATATATATATATATATATATATATATATATATATAATTAACTTATATAAGGAACCAAGGAACCAAATAGACAGCCACTAATAAAACTTTGTAACAAACAAGTAATATAAAAAAAAATAATTAAGTCAACTTTTACTTAGATCAACAAAGAAAAATTTTATTTTAGCTACTTTTTATTAAATAGTTACAATTAATGTAAATTTGTATATACATAGAACAGAATCACAACATTAAGTGGTAATTAATTTTTATTAATTATCATTAATGTTTCGTATTGTCATCCAAAACAATCGTGTATATAAAATTTCTGCTTATGCTTTAAACTGAATGCTTTAAAAAGTGTGAAAAAAGACCTTTTCAAGTTTTGACACAAGTCGCCAAAAACGATACCAGCGTGGCTTTATATGTAATTCTTTGAATAATCATGAATATAAAATTTCAGCTCACTTGAGCGCTTTAAAATGTATTTTATTAACGATTGAAAATTCCAACAAGATAAATAAACAAATATAGAGAGAGTGTGAGCTCATAGTAGGAATTGAAAAATTACTCCTGGAGATTTAAAATTTAAAACAACATGGCAATAAAAAATGTCTACTTCTATTTGAATATAATTAATCAATTTCCAGATTTCCTCGTTTGTAAAATCATTAATAGGGTAGCGTTTTTAAGAAAGATTTGCACTGTAATTTTTTTTTCATTGAAATAATTCAAATACTTTTTACATTTGTCACTTAATTTTAGGTATTAGATCGTTTATTATCAAACTCTCGTGATTCGATTGCTTGCACAATCAGGTCTGTATCTAAAGTCCTGTTTTTGTCCCTCCTTAACCTCGTCAGGACGGGCGATTTTCTATGAGACGCTCTCTAGGGACGGGGTGAATGCGTAAGGACTTGCACTTCAGGACGGGGCATTTTCGTCTCTAAGCCTAACTTAAGATAAATAAATAAATAGAGAGTGTGAGCTAATAGTAGGAATTGAAAAAGAGGAAAACCAAAGGAGGCCGTTAACAACGAACGAAATTCTTCATTTGAATCAAAATCGACAGTAGTGGTAGACATATTTAACATATCTACTGATGACTGCATTTTTGATCCAGTTCCTAATGAACGAGCACGTTTATTATCTAGTAGCGATGAATAGTTTTTAGTAGTTTCATTCCTAATTTCAATTTGAAATTTTATGGGTTCTATGTAATAGACTAAATTTTCACTGTACACTAATTTTAATTTTTTAAACATAAATGGTTTTTTGTTTTATAAATATGTAATATGGGTTATTTTATTATTTTTGAGTGGTTTTTTGGAAAAATATTTAGAGGTTTTTCATCTTACACGATTTTTTAAAGTTGCGGAACATATCCCCAAATTTACCATATGTCGCATGTATTTTTTACCCGATTTTTTTGCACGGTTTTCTAATTAACGTATCTACCAAGTAAAAAATTAGTTGGGTATACTTCTTACCAAATTTTAGAAATAAATAATGGAATAATAAAAGAGAATGTATTTTTTTAATTCTATTTGTCCTAAACTTATAGCAACTTACATTGCTTCAGTATTTCTCGGCAAAATGGTTGATAGAACAACGGATTCGATATCCATAATGGAATAAAATTAAGAAATTTCAAAATTAAAAGATTAATAGTCATTGTCAAAGGTCAAACAACTCTAATAGTCATTGTTTTGCTTCTTGGAGGACGTTAGGGAACTATGAACTTTTTCTTACTTTGCTTAAATATGAATTATTAACTGTAAGAAGATTGTTCTTGAGCAACCTCTTAAATCTTAACAACTTTCGAGTGACGAGGATGACAACCAAATGCCCCCCACACCCTCTCTTAACTTTCATACAGAATATTTTGAGTTCTGCTCCATTAAATGTGAATTAAAATCCATTATTTTTTACAATATGATGTAGAAAAATCGAGGGAACATGTGGCTTGTCTTAACATATATCAGAGGAGACCAATCAAAATTATTTAAGGAAATTAAAAAAAAAACCTATTCAAATACCAAATTTTGATAAAAAAAAAACTTTATGTGAATTTTCAACAAGTCTTATAACATATAATTGCCATTTAAATAGTTTTATGAAACGCTTATTTTTTTTAAATAATAGTGCGTTTTAAATAATCATTTCTTAATTAACATAAAGAAAACATGGATAATTTTCCTTTTTTTTCACATTATAGTCACTATTGCGCATTGAAAAAATAAATCCTTTTTATAATCTCCATGAGAAAAATATTCATACTTTTCATTCGCCATGTAAAGACATCATTAAAATATATTTCAGAATGGAAAAAAATAGAAATAATTATTTTAATTTAGAGTATGAGATAGTTCCATCGATATTTCCATGAAGTTTTAATGAAAAATGTGAACCCAAAATTAAAAAAATAGCTGACAGCCAGTGAGTTTTTTAAAGTTTATGCACTTTTTGGAATATGATTAATTATTTTTATAAATCTTACTTTAAGTATTTTAGTTTGATTTTTTGCCTAGAGTTTTCAAATAAAATTTCGAAATAAAGCTTGTGTGTTTTTCAGTGCTATAATTATACAAATATAAATATATATTGTCAAGTCTAAACTCACAAAATCCTTATATATATATTATTTTTTGCAATGTTTTTAACAATGGCGTTATTTTAAAAATGTCACAATATAATAGAAAGAAAAAATATAATTGTGATAATAAAAATTGCTTTTTCATGTAGTTAAATTAATGAAAAGAAAGTGAACTGAAGAAAAAAACTTTAAAAATATGTGAAGGAAAAAAGTCTAGAAAATCTCAAAGGGAGTTATTATTTCCCCCAATTCTTACGCCCCAGAAATTGCAGATTCTAATTTGATTTCAAAATATATATGTCCTATTTTTTCTAGCAATTTCTTCTCAACAATTCTTATCTTAAAAAGGAAACGTGAAGACTTTAATTTTCTTTATTTCTTTGCTCTTACATTGGAATTTTTTGAATTTTGTTCATTCATAATTTTAGCACATCTCTCATCGTTTACCTCGAACATTGCCCAATAATTCCACCAAATCATTGTGAAGTAGCTGTTGGAAATATTTTAATCAAGTCCCATGATAGTTATGAATTTGAAAAAAGATTTCTTTTTAATGCTTGTATGTAACTCACAAGTGATATATTATTTTAAAAAATGCCTGATATATTACCATTATCTCAATTCCCTAAATTCATCTCTATTGTAACAGAACGAATCTTAAAATATATTTTATTTTCCTAGTGATAAATTTCTTTTTAAGCGATTAAAATAGTGAGTACAGATGTTATCAATATTTTTTTAATCAATTATTTTAATTGTTGATATGTTATGTCGTATTGACCCATGGGCATTGAAAATATTTATTTTCACAGTTGCACTCTTTGCTTGTTAAACTGATAAAATAATGTATTGTCTTGCAAGTAACAGTGGATTGACATGAATGAAGTATTTTCTTAAAAATGACATAATTATTCTAGAACTAAAAAGTGTGGTTAAGGGAACAAATACTGAATTTTTCAAAATAGATAAAAAAAACATGTTTTTCTTTGAACAACATTAACATTTCTTTAACATTCAAAAAGGTAAAGATCAAATATTTATAGATTACTTTAATCTACATCCTTATGAGAGAAAATTCTTTAAAAAAAAATAAAATTATATTATGACTAAAAACATGTTAAATGGAAATTATTATCTTATAAATAAAATGATTATAAAAATTTAATGTTCAGAAATATTGAAAAATCTACAAATGTAAAAATTCAGAAGTTGAAACGGAACTATACAATAAAATTCCAGATAATTTTAATTCGTTTGTTCGATATCAAAAGTATATTCAGTTAATAGAACAGGAATTTCTTATTTCTTATAAAACATGAACAATACTTGGAATAGCGGTAAGAACACATCGAATTATGTCAGTAGTGCATCTATTTATGATGAAGCTTGGACATTATCAATGTCTCATGTGTCATTTCATAGGTAAAATATTGCACGTAAACATCCATATTGGGCTCCTATATAAAACACGGTATAGCATTCTGTGTATTTTTTTTTTCGTGGTTATTTACTGCCACTCAAAAAATAGGCAAATGGACAGATGAATTGATAAAGAGATGTGGATTAATTAATAAAATTAAAGTAATATTATCCAATCAAATAAGTCACTCTATCGTATGTTTATACGTATTTTTAACTTAATATTATTCAATTATTTTTATTGAGAGTAACAGTAATCCTTTTTAAAAAAATAAATAAATATACCGGTGTTTCTAAAAGAATATCAGATTTTTAACGCTTTATAGAATTTATTACGTATAACTTGCAAGTATAATTCATACATTGAATGAAAGAATAACTGAAACAGTTTTACCTACAAGCTTACAAATGTTCAATGTTAGCCCCATTCCTCACACAGCACACATCAGTTTAATCAGTGAGTTCATCCCAAACTTTGTTCAGTGTGTCTGAGGTAATTCTTGCAACAGCTTCTTCAATCGTATGTCTTAAGTCTGAAAAGTCAGCTGGAAGCGGAGGTACGTACACAGAGTCCTTAATGAACCTCCACAGATAAAAATCACATGGCATCAGATCGGGTGAACGTGGAGGCCATGCGAAACAAGCTTTATCGTGAGGCCCTTTGTGAAAAGTCCATTGGTCGAGTATAGCGATGTTCAACCAATCGCGTACTGAGAGATGCCAGTGAGGCGGTGGACCATCTTGCTGCCAAATGAAGTTATGTGGTTCACTTTCTTTCAATTGAGGAAATAGCCATAGTTGTAGAGCATCAAGATAGACAGAACCATTTGGTTCTCCGAAAACGAAAAGCCCATACACTTTCCGCAGAGATGTGGCACAAAAACAATCAATTTAGGTGAGTCTCGTTGCAGTTCTAGCACCTCGTGAGGATTTTCTAAGCTCCAGATGCGCACATTATGAATGTTCACTTGTCCACTAAGGGATCCAACGGAACGCTCGTTGTACATTAATAGCAGATTCTGCCTTTACAAACTGGGGAACACAAGTTCTTCCTGTTCACTAGTCGCCATTTTCCTACTAGCTCGCTGATCGGCGGGAAAGGGGGAAAAAATTAAAATACGTTTGACGCGCATGCGTACACATGTCAGAAAACAAAACTGTTTCAGAAGGTCTTTCATTCGATGTATGAATTATACTAATAAGTTAAATGTAATAAATACTATAAAGAGTTAAACCTCCGATATTCATTTATGAATACCCCTGAACTAATTGTACTATTGTTGCATTAACTATACAACACAAGTTCTCTAAATAAATATCCTGAAACAAGATAAATAGTAACAGATAAACATTGCTTACACATTTTCAATGCTAAGAATGAGGATTCTACCAACTATAAATGTTTTGTTTCTTTTTTACAGAAAAATAGGTACCGAATAATGTTTATACACGGAATATATTTAATGATCATTGCTTTCATTACTTATGAAAATTTCGAACTCTGTATAAATATTCCATTAAAAAACTGTTCATTCTCTTTTAAGTAGAATCCATTTTTTTAATTTTTTTAATCCATAAGGTTTACTAAGTAAACTCATTTGTAAGTAATTTGTCTTTTTATTCGGTTCATGCTCTACTAGAGAGCAGACAGGGATATTTTTAGAACTGAGTGCATCACATCCCTTAGAATATGAAAACTTTAATTAAAAAAAAGAGTAAAATGCTCATTTTTGTATTTTTTTTATTTGATTTGATTTTTAGTATAATTTCAATCAAATTTTTAACTCACAATTAATTATATATCTTATTACAATATTACATTCATTCTGTCGTCCTTAAAAATAGTAACATTCAGTTTAAATTAGTAAACTATTTTTAATAAGGTCATTCTTTTTAGTTTATGAAACACACATGTGCAAGCTCAATATAAAATCAGCAATTATTATTTGTAATTTCAGTAGCAGTAAACCAAATTTAAAAGCAGAATAATTGAATTTTTATAATATATGTTTTTAACTTTGGAATATTTGTAAATATTGGAAATACATAGAAATGTCCATGCAATTATGCATTTTCTTTTTTTAAAAAAAATTAAAATTCTCTATGCGAATTTTTCTGGTATAATATTTATGTTACGATCATTCTTACAATTTAGATAAACTTTGATTGTTTATTATTATGCCTCCTATACCTTGAAAATAGAATATACTTTGCTATATAATATATATATATATATATATATATATATATATATATATATATATATATATTTATATATAAAATGAGTTAATATTATTTTGAAGGTATACTTTCGAGAGCATTGAGGATAAATGAGAATAATCTAAAAAAAATACAGAATATATTCTAATAAAAATAATTTTAACAAAGTAAAATTTGATGCATCACCTTGATGCAAGATATTTCTGTGAAACTAATGTAACAATAATAGTTGAGAAAAATATGTCAAAGGAATTTCATACAAATCAAATAAGTAATGCGTTTTTCTACCTTTTATAGCAAAGAAGGCGCTTTATTTTTATTGCAAATAAAAATAAAGCTTCAGATTTGAACTCACTGGATGAAGATATTTGTAAAAAAAAAAAGTTTCTAAAAAATATCTATTCTTTATCTTTATATTACTCTGAGATGCATAACACATCTAAAAGAAGTTTATGAATTGGTTCTATTGTATTTTAGTATACCGTGTATAATACGTTTTCGTGCGAATATTGTAAGAAATAATTCTTTATTTCTGTCAAACTTTATTAAAAGTTTGAGAATGTTTGTAATGCAAGGCACAGTGTAGTAAAATAATTTATGATTTAATTTATTTCAAACATAGCAGCAAAACTTTATTTCATGCTATAAAAATAAACTGACACTATGAATTTTAAACATTGTAATATTTTTAACTTATTGTAACGCATAACGTATTCTTTTTAATAGAAGAAAATATATTTCAAGTATTGCATTCGAAGTATATTTTGCCACAGTTATCTGTGATGAAATTATTTTTAACTCGAGAACAATTTTAAATTATTAATGTTTATTCCAAATTCTGTAAGTAACTTCTAATGAAATTTTTAAAATCTTTTATTTTTAAACTTGTTTCAATATAAAATAAATATAATTTAAATCTAATAAAGATGGCATGCCAGCATTAATGCCAAAAGAAAATGTTGTCGTTTATGTTTTAAATTCTGTTTAATGTTTATGTTACTTCATAAATCTTTTGATGATGGAAAAGTTTCAATAAAATAAAAAAGGACTTTATATGTAAGGTATTATTTAAAAATATAATACTCTTACACGCTTCAAATTAAAAAGTAACCTCATATATCTTGCAATTGCATTTTCTATCAACAGAACTGGCTTTCTTTATAAGGACATTAAACGCAAAAAGAAAATGTATTTATTAGAATTAACATTAGTAATTTCTTTTCCTGTAAGGGGGGGTCGTGTGCGTCGTGCGTGTGTGTGTGTGTGTGTGTGTGTGTGTGTGTGTGTGTGTGTGTGTGTGTGTGTGTGTGTGTGTGTGTGTGTGTGTGTGTGTGTGTGTGTGTGTGTGTGTGTGTGTGTGTGTGTGTGTGTGTGTGTGTGTGTGTGTGTGTGTGTGTGTGTGTGTGTGTGTGTGTGTGTGTGTGTGTGTGTGTGTGTGTGTGTGTGTGTGTGTGTGTGTGTGTGTGTGTGTGTGTGTGTGTGTGTGTGTGTGTGTGTGTGTGTGTGTGTGTGTGTGTGTGTGTGTGTGTGTGTGTGTGTGTGTGTGTGTGTGATGGTAAAAGGGATTCCAGTTATTTATTAAAGCTAATGATAGGGCTCGAATATGGCGCATATCCCGACTCAAGTTGTCAAGTTCGCAATATGCAAGCTAGTAGGGATTCCATATAGAGAGTATAGCTGATTTTACAAGGCATGAATTAGATACCCTGAGCAAACTGAGCCAATAATGACTGAAAATGGTTATGTTCTGCTAGTTGGGAACCGTGTGCTGAAATTCATAGACTTCATGTACTCAAATAATGATGAAAGTTTCAAAGACAATATTTCATATCACCAGGCCAAAATCATTCACGATTGGTTGTAAGACATTTTTTGCCCATTAAAGTGCGGAAAATTGAAGGATTATCAATTGTTAGAAGCTCCCCCAGGAAATATTCAACATTCTGCCCGACTGTCTATACAATCATACATTGCTCATAGTGAATGATAATGCCTGAAATCATACATTGATTATGACCACTTATTGTGAATCTTGATCTCCTGGTCAAATTTCAAAATAGAATAGTTCATACGTCTAACTTCCCACGTTCAAACTCTATGAATTCTTTTGATGTGGTCATAATCAAATCAAAAATTTTTCTCATGTATCACTTGAGAACAAAGGATAGGCAAACAATTCACTACCCTTTTATGCTTACGCGATAGACATTTAAGTGCATATTACAATTGATAGTACTTAGGAGTATAAAACCGTATGTAATAAATAGTTTTATAACGCCATTTTCTTGAAAAAAATTTAGAGGGGAATTTTTCTTATCGTTCGAACGAAATTAGATGTTCAACATCGATTTTTCTAAGGTTTTTCGTTTCTTGAATAAATTAAGGACTGAAGTAATGATATATTAACATTATGTAACTTAAATATGAATATAAAATTAAGTTTTGTGTTATGTATATAAAATAACGCAAAATGATGTATGATTACGCAAATTTTGAATATTAAAATAACTTCAAAAGCACACATCACAATTATTGTGATAAAAGTATATTTGATGTGACAAAAACAAATAGCAAAAAATTATAACTGATTTTAGAATTAAAATATAGGTACACATTTATCAATTATTGAATATATATTTAAAATTTTATAATTTATTTTATATATATTTGTTGGTATGTTCAAGAATGCCACTCCGATTCGAGATTTGTAGCTTCCATATAAATTGAATCCACTTTCCATATTTTTCTTTAAAAAAGTTATATTACGTTTGTTTAAAAGGTTTGAAAATCTATTTATAAGAAATTAATACTTCACAATAAGGTACTCAACTTTTATTAAGTTATTTTTATTTTATATAAAAAAAATTTTTCCTATGAATATTATTATTACTTAAAAAGAGTATTTTAGATATCCCAGAAAGCTCCTCTCTTCAATTTGTAATTATAGAAATTACAGACCAAATAAATTTTCCTCCAATGCATAACTTATGTGCCTGCGTTAAACGTTTATAATTGTTTTCATGTAACGTAATTCTAAATAGCTAAGTTAAAAGTTATTCGCAACTATTATGTCCATATAAATGGTTGGTTAAATCTAAACCAATTTACTAACTACTCGTAATTGATCTTTCATGTATTTGGTAAGAATAATTTAATTGACTCAATAAATCAATTTATAATAGTTCGTTCTAAAAACTTTTGAATAATTTCAATTATGTTAAAAAAAAGTCTTTCCGAAAAATTACTTCTTTAAAAGGATTATCTGGAATTTAAACATTTTGCTTCTAATACTCAAACAAGAGATACAAATCTACACTTTCCTAATACAAAATACGGTCCTCTGAAGCACTCACTTAATTTTTAGGAATTCTTAAATTATATTACTTCTGATTCAATTAAATGAGAAGGTTTAATATTTTTTCTTCAATTTTCACTGCTTTTTCAAACCTTTATTCCAAGTAAAGTTGATTGAGAATTCATGTTCTTGGAAAGATGGCATAAAAATGCAAATTAAGGAACTTAATTTCTTGTAGAAAGAAGATGCGGTTTTAGAACTTTTATTTTGCTTAAACGACTTTATAATTTAGTTAGGAACCGGGATTCTATCACGTAAATTTTCATGAATGTTTTTTTATTGAATAGTCCAAGAAATCTCACAATAAAAATTTCTAATGACATGCGTGTAAATCTCTTGAGCTCATCTTCTATATTGAAAAAATTAAGTTTCGGAAAATTTTTATTATTTGATTTTATTATTCCATTTACTGTATACCGCGCGCGCGGTTCTTTACACGGGTGAATTGAAAAAAGTAACAATGCAGATGAAAGAATAAAGCGTACGTGACGTCAAATTTCTAAATTATACTTCGAATTTTTAGACAAAAATAAATAAATAAATAAATAAAAGCCCGCAGAGTACTGAGATCAAAGTAGTGCACCTAAAACTTATAAATCATAGCAACTCTTAGCTTAAAAATTTTTTAAACATACAAAATCAAAGGAATTTATTTCAGAATAATCTCGCTTCATCAAAATATCGTAGCATAAGCTAGAATTCTAAGCAAACCACTTGTTGCCTAAACAACAAAATAATCCCTACTCAACAAAAAACTTGATTTCCGAATTTCAAGTTGGTTTATTGGTGTCTTGTAAAAGACAATAATTATAAATAGAACCAAAGATCCTACAAACAGCATCAGCAGTCTAAATGTAGATATCTTCCTATAAGTGCTCATGGGGGTTGTTGCTAATGTGACCCTCCGCGCGGACCAACAAGCAGAAGTCCAACCTCACCTGAGCTTGACACTCCTTTTTTCATGGACAGAAATATTGAAAAATTTAGTGATCCGAATTTCAAGTCTGTTAGTTTAGTAGTTCAAAAACAGGGATTTTTTTTATCTATAACACCCTCGTGACCTTCGCTTGGGAGTCGATTTCAACAAAAAACCCTTTTCTTAGAGGATATTTACTTAAAAAAAGTAATATAAAAAAAATTTATAAGTCAATTCCTACTTAGATCAACAAAAGAAATATTTTATTTTAGCTACTTTTTAATAAATAGCTACAATTAATACAAATATGTATATACATAGGACAGAATCACAAAATTAAGTGGTAATTAATTTTTATTAATTATCATTTAAGCACAGTATTGTCATCCAAAACAATCGTGTATGTAAAATTTCAGTTCAAATGAATGCTTTAAAATGTGAGAAAAAATTTTTTTTTAAAGTTTTGACCCAAATTGCTAAAAATGAAACCTTCGTGGCTGTATCTGTAATTCTTTAAATAATTAGTTTCAGTCAATTAATTTTAATTAATTATAATTAAATTATCGTATTTTTATCCAAAACAATAATGTATAGAAAATTTCAACTCAAATGAGCGCCTTAAAATGTGAGAAAAAAAAACCTTTTCACTCAGTCACCAAAAATGATGCCAATTTGTAATTCTTTGAATAATTAGTTTAAATCAATTATCATCATCAATTATTATCAATTATTGTCATCCAAAATAGCCATGTATATAAAATTTCAGCTCAACTGAGCGCTTTAAAATGTATTTTATTAACGATTGGAAATTCCACCAAGGTAAATAAATATAATATATAGAGAGTGTGAGCTAATAGTAGGAAATGAAAAAGAAACATGTTTACCAAATTTCAATTGTAGGACTAATAGATCAAAAACAGGAACTTAGCAAAATCGCCCGAAATTTCATCCCATGAAGACGATATCCACAAAACCCCTTCCTAGCCGAGTCACTACTCTACAAAAGAAATACATATGAAAAATTTCAAATCTCTCTCTGTCTAATACTTGAAAAGCGGGAATTTTTTTTTTACCTGTAACTTTTCTGAACCCCTCCTTGGGAGTTGAATTTTTTCAAAACCCGTTTCTAGAGAATCTCTACACAACAAAAGAAACATGTGTGAAAGAAAATAAGTATCTTCGTCTACTAGTTCAAAAACGGGAATTTTTCACTAACGCCCTCCCCCTCACGCAACTCTATTTTTGGCAGATTTTCACAAAACCTATTCTTCGCATTTTTTAGTCAACAAAAGAAGCATGCTTACCGAATTTCAAATCTGTAGACCTAATAATTGAAAAACAGGATTTTTGTTTTTATGTACAACGTCTCCGTAAACCCCTTCCCCTTAGGGTTCTATATTTGCAAAACCCGTTCATAGTGAATCTCTGCTCGACAAAAATTTTTTTTTTTTTGAGATACGCTTAGCTGATTTTCATAATAGCAGCGTTCAATAACTGGTATGAAAGTATTTCGGTATTTCGTAGTTTAATTCAAGGAAATCAAAATAAAATTGACTGTTCCTTGATGTGGCTTTGTACTTTAGAAAATTACTTAGGGCTAGAAAATATAAAAAAATAAAATCCAAAAAAGCAAACAAAGGTTTCCCAAACCAATTTTTTTTTTTTAAAGAAAACTTAACTTTGCTTTATATTACATCAATTTGTGACGGAATTGTGTCAAAAATTACAACGCTTATAAAATATGAAATTTTTGTTGCCTAAGGCTCCAGATCCTATTATTTTTTTAGAAGATTAGCATTTATTGGGAAAATTTATTTTACTAGACATTATTGTTGTAGCTTTGAAATGCAATCTATTTACTCCAAGTATCTCAGAAATAAATCGATAAAAATATAACTATACATAAAAAATTTTTAATTTTCTGACAATTTCTATTTTTTTTTATTTCAAATAAAATATATAAATTGAAAACTTGGAATTTTTTTTAAAAAATTATTTGAATACAGAAATCAAATAATTTCATTAGAACCAAACGATTTTGGAACTGAAATAATATTGTCTAATGGTTTTTTTCTTCTGTTTTTGAGGAAATACAAAAGAAAAAGTGAAAAACAACTAATTTTTAACTATATTTATTTTGATATAACTTTTTTCATAACTGGAGGGTTTAACTATGAATAGGAAAGAAAATAATTAATAGTATTGAACATGTAACCGTCGTTATAAAAATTCTAAAACTTTGTCATTCGTCTACAGAGGTGGCCAAAGCTGTGGACACTTTTTTAAATTTTGTTTTTTAAGTTTGTATGTTTATAGAAAATTTTACGTAGCACTAAATACTAAGTATTTTATATCATTTTAAAGAGAATTTAATGCTTAATTTAATACAAAAATGAAAATTCAAATTTTCATAAAGTACAAAAAGTTATAGTGCAATAACTGTCGATATACATAAGATACTGATGACAGCAGTGTGAGTTATCAGAGCTTAGTGAGGTTGCATTTATACTTTATTACAGCTTCACATGGATTTTTAATTGAGCTGAAAATAGTTTTAAGCTCTTCCTTCGTTCGTGCAAACTGTTTTCATGACATAATGAACTCTTTTTTTTAGTTTTTAGAACCAAGTTAAATTCCAATATTGTCGCATTTAATGCGAATTCGCTTAAAACCATTTTGTTATTTTGTAAATACTTTTTTGCATTTTTAGCAAACTTTTATATTTAAACACTTTTATTACTGTTAAAAATATTTATTTCATCAATAGCAAAATTTACTAACTGGAGATTTTATTCCATTAGTTATATAAAGAATCAAATTCAAACCCTAAATTTGCATTTTTAAAAAAAACTGAAAAGTTATTTAAAATTTCTTTAAAAAATTCAATTTCAACTATTTTGTATTTTTCTCATGGAGAAGTAAATAAGTATTTTAAACACTTGATGTGATGTTTTCATAAAGAGAAAACTATTGTCTCTATAAACATAATTTCTCTTCAAATCTTTAGAATTTTTTAAGAATTAAAATCTTTATACACAGTTAAATGCAAATTTAATGAAAGTACAGTAAGACCCCGCTTAATGTGGGTATACGTTCAATCAAATTAGAGCGTAATATGAAACAGCGTTAAACGAGATTATCTCATTATGTAAATAATGGGGTTAGGGAAAGATGGATAGAAAATTGGTCAGGCATTTTACCATTAAATTTATTAATTGTGTTTTTTATAACAATAAAACAAAAATTGATTTCTTACAAATATAGAAACATAATAAATGAATATACATATATAAATAAATAAAATTCTAAGTCAGTATGTTAACGTTTCAAATCATTCAGTCTCTTCCGTATTCCCAATTTTCTGCCTTATCAAGAAGGTAGATTGTCTTAATGGCATACTGCGTTCAGTTTCGTTGTCAATCCAAATAGAAAGTCGTTTTTCCATTTCCCCTTTTGTATTATTTCTAGAACAGGTAATTCTAGTTGAAGATTTTGTTGTAGTGGTAGTTTCCGCTAACAGTATTTTTCTTTATTCTTAAAAATAGTCCTTATTGTTGAAGTTGCCAAATTCAATGCAGCACTAATTTGAGGTTGACATTCACCAGTATCTAATTTTCTAATCACTTGCATTTTAGTTTCTAGTGAAATGCTTTTTCTTGTTGCTTTATTTTTATGTTTTTTATTATTACCCATCATAAAAACTAAAAATCATAGTATTTGTCCCTGTAGCAATCGTTATATTATATAAATTTATACTTACAATGACGTCAACAAATGTTTGAAACAATAAAAATACGTTCGTATAACACCGCAGGAAAGAAAGAACACAGATAAACTGCTTCGAATATCGGGAAGACTAACGCTGTGTGCAATTTCGGGGAATCTCACAATTTAAATAAAAGAGCGTTAAACCGAAACATTGCTAAACGAAACAGCGTTAAGCGGGGTTTTACTGTACCGTTGCGATATGAGAATAGTTCCAACGTAGATCATACGTGTCATAGCAGGCGACTGAAATGGGTTCCCAGTGACCGGGGATAGGGCCAGTTACCCTGCACCTGGGAAATATATTAAGGGTTTGGTCCTCTATGTTCGGGGGCTTAGAGTAGGGCTAACAGCCCTACTCCGTAAAAAATAACTTGTTACGAAATTTCAAAGGCATAATTTTGAAGTTGTTCCACAATTTAACTCTGGGACGGGCTCATAGCTATTTCAACTAATTATCCTCTAGGGGTTTTTTGGGGGGATCAGAATGGCAATTCTTTCCAACCAACTCGAGAAGAGAAGCGTGAATATTCAAATTAAAAATCTTATAAATAGTAGAAGTTTAACGTACCCAGAGTGTCTATGAGAAGTGAATATCCGAGGTCTATGATTTGCCAGTGCTTAAGTTAAAGTGAGAGGAAATCCCGAGTTCAGGATGTAAGCTATCCGTACCTATGCGTTCAAGTTAAAGGTGGATATTATTCCACAAGGATAAAAGCCACGTCAGTTAGAATCAAGCGAATTGCTGTATACCCAAGATATAGCGGTAAGACTGTTAAATCAAGTTATTAAGAATTGTGTAGTTACTGAAAGAAATAGTCGGTAGAGTTAGATATAGCGGTCGGTTACGCGATTATTTGGTAATACGAATTGTGTCCTTTCACTCCAGATTCACTTGAATTGAATATTATTCTTATTATTGTATATTGTTTAAGTTAAGATCTTAATAAAGTGATATTAAGATAAACGATATTGCTGCTTTTTCGTTCCTTCCCACAGATCTAGGTAGTGAGAAAAATGTAGAAGTAGGGCACCCCCGAATGGGTGCCTTACAAGTTGATACTCAGCCTGCGGCCCGTGGGCCGCATATCGCCCACCAACCTTTTCTGAGTGGCCCGGTCATATCCCATTATTATTAGAAATTTAATTATGCATGATCAATGTACAAAAATTTAGAGGGGAAAGTCTACCAATCAAGCAATCAAATATATTACTTTTGCTACCAACATGCTTTTTCTGATAGTAGAATGTAAACAAGAGCCTTGGCCATGGTGGGAAGGAAATCGAAACTGCCCATAACTCAATAAAATATGCATAAAAATATAATCTTGTGTGTGTGGTTGATACAAAGGTTAATGCAGTATTAAAATATAAGACGGAAATGTGAGAGTTCATATATTTTGGTCAATTTTAGTTAGTCCAATATTGCTTTGGTTTTATATTATTTTTTCTCCCTATTATCTGTGTGCTGCGGCCCAAATGTAATACCTGTTATCTGTATGTTTCCCGGAGGGAAAAAAAGGTTGAGTACCTCTGATCTATACTCTCGATAGGTAACGATCCTGCCTCTATCTAATTCTGCACATACAGATAAGCATTTCTTCTCCTTATTCGAGACATAACACGCTATTCTGAACAAATTTCAACCTTATAAAGCGCTTTATGAATGATAAATCCACTAAGCTACTTTTTGTACAGCGCTTCAGGTATTGTTTTCCTTCTTCGTCGTCTAAATACGCTGAAATTCTAATCATTTGCATATCCCAGCCTCTTCTTCTTTTCATGGGAATTCGACGTTAGTCAGATTATTCCATCATAGTGTTGCAATTTTAATAGCCAGCAGTGCAAATACAACAATCGTCTACTTTAAAATGGGGAGGGAAGCTTCTTATTCGTGAAGGGCTTAACACGGCTCTGAAATGACAAATACCTAAATGTTTTGATGATATGAGTGCATATTTCCCATGTGTTTAAAGTTTCATATACCATCTTTTTGAGTATGTTTCACATGTCACACATCAAAATTTATTTAAAAATGTTTTCTTTGGTTATTCGGATTTTTGCAGAACATAATTGAATTTATTTTTTTCATTACATAGAAAGTATTCAAAATATTTTTTTTAAATTTCTTGTAATTTTTTTCAACAATTCTTCTTTTAGTAATTATCTCAAGCTTAATAAGAAAATATCTAGAAACAATTTTAATTATAAGTTACTTTGGTGCGTTTTGTGCTTAATTTAGAGTTCAGTATTGCAAATTAAACATAAAAAAGAAATATGCTCCAAAAACGGCAATGATCATTTCAGTTGAGCTTTCTCAAACAAATAACGAACATATTTTATTCCATACAGCACACACAAAGCAGATTTAACCCAGCTAAACTTAATCATATATTTTGATAGTTACTTTTAAAAGTTTACTTAACTCTCTTTTTTTTACTATACGCACCATAAAAAGAAGAAAGCATATAAATCACTGTATCAGTCATGACCACACTACTACTCTCATCACATGATGATTTATGAAAGCTTCTGCAGAGAGTAATTTCCGTTCCACATAAAAACTTTGAAAAGAACTTAATCGAATGCGGGGGTGTTCTTAAACGAGAGATAAATTAATGTTACAATGTTTGCGTGAGTAAAACTTATTATAAATTTCTAAAGCCTCCATTTTCTCTTACATTGTGATAGCAATTTTTTTCCTGTTTATGTAGACGGCTGAGGTATTGTTTAAAATGGTTACGACCCTAAAATACGACTAAATTTATTGCCCATGCCTGTAAAAACGAATCATTTTATTTTAACACAATCAACTCCTTAAGCTGCTATTGTTGGCATTATATAATTGTCTGAACTCTTCAAAAAAAAATGTATTTAGCAATAAAAACATTTCAAAGGATGTTACGTTGGAAATCATTACGAAAGTATGAAAACAGATTATAAATACATTTTTCATTGTGATTAAATATTACTGTCTTCTTCCAGTAAAATAAAAAAGTCTAATTTAGCTGTTGTAGTTTTTGTCTGCTTATAATTTCACAGTTTCGATGCACTGGGGGTATATTACTTTTCACAAAAAAAAATGAAATTGTATTATACCAGAAGTATTCTTAGCATTAGCATTACAAATTTTAGACATCAACTTTGCAGAAACGGTGTCAATTTATTTACGATGTTTGTAGAAATTTTTTAATGCAACCAAGAGTTTGTTAAGAAAATAACTAGTTAAAAAAGTAGTTGTATTTACATATGTAATACATTCTAGAAAAAGTTGATAAAAGTAATTGCTGAATGGATGGATTTATTTCACATAATTAAAACATTAAAAGAGTGACCAATTTGCGTCCATTCTCCATAAATACGATCCAAAGAAAAAAAACACCCTACATTCTCTTAACTAGGAAATTACAATCAGGAGGATAATAGAATTGATATATTTACTAACAAAGGGGGAAAGTAGTTACTTGTAGGAATTGCGTAGGTTGTTTTAAGGAAAAGCTTAGTATCAGACAGTCACTGAGTAAGGCCCGTGTAAAATATTTATTTTAGTTCCAATGGCATAAGAAAATGACAAACTCCTACAATATAACAAAAAACACATAAAAATATACAGCAAGAGAAAAAAGTCAATGGCCATAAACAAATGCCTCGCACTCTAATATGCTTTTAGATAATAGCCGTTGAGCCACAAGTCCACTAGCCGGGTTGGTGGGTTTGAAGAAGAAGAAGAGATTAGAGGACCTTCACCACATCCAAAGGGATTCTTCAAAATTGAGCTAAAACCGGAAAACGCACTGTCACCTGTTAGGGG
>BMAV01010093.1:167997-178917 GCA_019973955.1 Trichonephila inaurata madagascariensis | reverse complement strand
TCAATAATTTATTTTAATAAATGATCAATAATTTATTTTAATAAATGATCAATAAATAATTTTAATAATTTTAAAGGTAATTGATTTCAATAAATGATCAATAAATTATTTTAATAATTTTAAAGGTAATTGATTTCAATAAATGATCAATAAATTATTTTAATAATTTTAAAGGTAATATTTTAATAATTGATTTTAATAATTGATTTCAATGGACTTTAATAATTTTAAAACACTCTAATAATTTAAAAGGTAATTGATTTCAATAATTTCAATAAATAATTTCAACAATTTTAAATAATTTCAATTAATAATTTCAACAATTTTCAATAATTTCAATTAAAAATTTCAATAATTTTAAATTATTTCAACAATTTTAAATAATATAAATGATTTTAATAAATGATTTGATTTCAATAAACTTAAATGTAATTTTAAATGGTTTAAATGATTTGATGTTCTTTAATTTTCAGGAAATGGTATCATGAAAATTTTTACTTGATTGATTTGCAAATTACCGATTGAATGTAATGGGAATTTTTATAAACATGGTAAAAATCGATTGGAGTCCGGTGCTTATAATATTTTTTGACCGACTGTACCTTCTTCGTTTATTATATCTTTCCCATCTTTCATGCTTACTTTTCGTTTTTAGTCTAGCTTCATGAAATAATTTCTCAATATTTTTTACTGCAAATTCAGTTCCGTCCGAAACCATTACTAATTTTTGAAATGGGGTAATCAACTTTCGTACCAAAAATTATTCCGCAGGGGTTTTTCCCGTCGTTTCTTTCACTGCCGTACGAATAGCGTACGAAAACTCACGTAATTAATTGGTCCCAAGTATCGTGTTGATTATTTACAAAATTTGCAATCATTTGCACCAGATCGCGATTTAAGCGTTCGGTTCTATTTGCCTGAGGTCTATATGCAACAGTCTTCACATGCCTTATGCCTAATCTTTCACTTAAATGTTCAAAAATTTCGGATATAAATTGGGGACCGTTATCACATTAATTTTATTGGAGCTCCAAAAAGCGATATAAAATTGTCAAAAAAAAGTATCCGCTATTATACGAGCCGAGGCCTTTTTAAGAGGTATAATTTCAGCCCATTTGCTGAAATGATCGGTAATTACTAAAACATATCGATTACGTCTCACTCTCGATATAGGATACGGGCCTTATAAATCTAACGTAACTATCTCATTTGGATACTTTGATACAATCGGATTTAATCAACCAGCTGGTAACGCGTTTTTAAAATTATTAACTTGGCACATATGGCATGTAGAGACATATTGATCAATAAATTTTCTCATATACGGGAAATAACAAACGTCCCGAATTTTATGATGAGTTTTAAATCTACCTAGATGCCCTGCGATTGGTTTGTTGTGAAATTCACGCAAAATGTCGTTTCTTAAAGACTTTGAAATGTATACACGCATTTCACCTAACGACGTTGCGTGTTTCACATAAAACAACAAGCCTTCTATTAGACGGAAGTCGCGGGACCAATCCTCACATATCGTCGCATTAACAGAGTTATCTTCCGGGTTTTCTAAATATCTATAGATATGACCTAATTCTGGGTCATTCTTTTTCTCTGTTATTAACTGTTCTCGCGAAGTAAGTACTAAATCTCTGATTATTGCACAATTAACTTTTTCTCCCATTAAACTTTCAACTGCGTTTCGAGATAAAATGTCCGCCACCGCATTTTGACTTCCAGGTCTATGTTCCCATTCTATATTAAATTCCGCTAATTTGAGTGCCCATCTGATCATCCTACTCAAAAATTTTTTTTCCATGCATTAGACGTGTTAAGGCAGCGTGATCTGTAATAATTTTAATTGGCATCGGTCCTAAATATGTTCGGAATTTGTTCAACGCTCATATTACTGCCAGATATTCTCTTTCGGTTACCGTATAATTCCTCTCTGCGTTGTTCAGAGTACGTGAAGCAAATATAACTGGTCTTTGTTCCTGATTGAGCACTGCTCCCAAACCGATTGAACTGACATCTGTAAATAATTCGAAGGGCTTTTCAAACTCCGGCAATTTTAAAACTGGTGCCTTTGTTATGGCCGCCATGTCCGCGTCGAATGCCTTCTGCGCCTCAGTGGACCAGACGATTTTTTTAAATTTTCGTTTAAGATTATAAAGGGGCTCACAAAGAACAGCATAATTTTTAATAAATTTCGCGTACCACTGGGACATACCCAAAAACTTGGACAACTCTTTTGAGTTCCGTGGGGGTTTCATCTCTAGTATGGCTCGAACCTTTGTCTCATCCATTTTGATTCCTTTCTTACTAATAAATAATCCTAAATACTTCAATTCTTCGCACACAAATTTACATTTATCTTTATTTAATGTCACAATCCTGCATCTTGAAACAACGAAACTTTCCTTAAATGCTCAACATGGTGAGTGAACGATGGAGATGTGATAATGACATCATCCATATTGACATTCACAAACTTCCCTATCACCGGTTTCAGGATTAGGTTAATTGCCTTTTGAAAATTGGGAGTTGCTCCTGATAGGCCGAATGGCATCCGTGGGAAAGCAGAAGTGCCACTTTTTACTACGAATACGGTCTTAACAATATCACTGGGGTTTACTGCCATTTGAAAGTACCCACTTCTTAGATCAAGAGATAGCATTATTGACGTATAGGGGATATTAGTTATTAAATCATCTATTAAGCGTAAAGGGTAGCGTGGATACTTAGTGATCGAATTTAGTTTCCTACAGTCAATATCAAATCTATATGCTTCCGGATTTTCCGGTGGTAACCCATTATTTTTCTTACATAACACAACAGGTGACGCGTACGGGGATTGAATTGGAACAATGTTTCCTTCTCCTAACATTTTTTGGATATGAAAATCTTTTATCGCTTGCTTTTGCTGATCATATTTGTACGGCCTGGAAACTACTGGTGGATTACCTCCCGTATCAATTTCTTGGTATAAAACATGAGTAAGACCTAGTTTGTCTGAGAATAATACCTTAAAACTACTAAACAAATTTTGTAATTCCTGTTTTTGTTTATCCTCCAATTTTTTCTTAGACAAATCTATTTCAACATTTTCCCCTTCAACTGTTTCAACCACCCTATCTATCTGCGAATCGGGAATCTACAACGATTTTCGATCAAAGTCTAAAACAATCTTTGATCCACTTATAAAATCAACACCAAGAATACATGGGTATTCCAAATCCGTCAACACATGAAAAAACCAAGGTTTTTCAAATTTCCGGATACGAATAATCAATTTTACAATTTCTATATTTTGGCATTTCACTCCCTGTGCTGTGATCACCTCAGCTCGCAATTTTTTTACTTGTTTATAAAAAAATATTTTTTATATATTTCTTCCGATATAAATGATTTCTCTGCTCCGGTGTCCCATAGCGCCTTCAAAAATGTGTTATTTAATAAAATAGGAACGTAGGGAAGCTCCAAGGGTGATATACATATCGGAGAAAGTTTAATTGGTATAACCACGGCCAATTCCTTTTGATTATGAACTTCATTAACTTTCAAAACATTCAAACGTCCCCTTTGCATCCTATCGCCTCGACTGAAATTCTCACTCGAACCCCTATTTCTGCGGTCCCCTCTATTAAAATTATCATTTCGATCTTCTTTTCGAAATTGGTATCCCCTTTTGTTGAATCTCCGATCATCATTCTGAAATCTATTCCTACTCTCGAACCACCTATTACTTTGACGAACATTCTCATAAGTACCTCTAGAATCATTTCTGCCATTATTTGGTCTACGCCCAACCTCAGAATTTCTTCAGTTTCTGCGATTATCATCAAAATTAGACATCCTATGCGCGTTTTGACTCCGTCTTTCCACATTATCACTATTCTGCGAACCCCGTTTTAATTTGTAAGAATACCTCTCTTCAAATTTAGCTAATATTTCTAAAAGTTGTACCGTGTTCTGCGGATTCCGGACTTCCACATAGTCCTGGACTTGTGGTTCGAGTCTAAAAAAAATGTAATCAACCAATTCTGCCTGCGACATAATTAGTTCTAAATTTTTATAAATTTTAAGTAAATCGTAAACAAAATCTGTTGGTTCCTGATTTCTTCCCTGCTGGGACGCAAAAAACCTCGCTTCTAACTCTTTCTTATTTTTGATTGCGTGGAAAGCTTTCGCTAATTCTGCCTTTAGCTGCGCGATATCCGTGGCTGTATGATGCACTAACACCGATCCAAATATTGAGTACCAATCTTCAGCCCTTCCCCTGAGATGACCTTTCAAATAAGCACATGCTAAGTTACTAGGAATTTCTAGTAACTGTATTTGATTATCTATGGCCTCTAAAAATTCATTAACATTCTCGGACCCTGAAAAGCACATTTCTGGTAAAATACGAAACCCTACTGCATTACCTAACCCAGAATCATATAAATTATAACGGTTCGGGCGCCATTGCGACATGGTCGACCTTCGATGACCATATCGTGGGGTTTCAGCGTAAGTTAGAGGTGTGGGATTCTCGAAATGATGAGAGATTTTAGAATTCTTAATATGACTTTTATTAAGAATTTAACTTAGATTACTTAGATATCGAACAAACTTATATTAAGTGAGAATAAACCAAAACACGTAGTCTTAATTAACACAGATCACGCAATTAGATCATTTATCAATATAATTATATTATATCCGCCTACTCTTATGATCTCAATAATATATTCGCATTCAGAATATAATCTTCCTACCTTGTTTGAATACTCAACGTCCCATCTACTTGAAATATTTCTCCAAGTGGGCGTACAATGGTATGTACCTTGGTTAAATGGCGAGATTTATGGGATTTTAGGTAAGCCGTCTATCAACACTTCTATCTTCTCTGAACTGAACTTTTTTTATATAAATTGCCATTCCACTCACTAAAACCAATCCTTTTAAAGGTTATCTTATTTGCATCTAGCCTTCGTTTCACTTCTTGTATTAGGGTTGGAAAAGATTTGCCATTAATCGTGGCCGTCAAAGAACACAGAGGTTATGTTAGAGAAAGGACGCGTGAGATGTCACAGCATTTCTTTATAGAATGTAAATGTGTTATTTGAAAATACAATAGGAGTGCATGTCCAATAACCTTTTCTTAGTTAATTTTAAAAAATTCTCACACTAGAGTCTGTATTATGGTAAAACAGTATCGAATTCAATCATTACTGTAGTTTCAAAAGAGATCAAAATCAACCAGGATAAATGCAAATGACTATTACAACCTTTTCTTTTGTAAAGATAAATAAATTTCGGTAGTGAAACTCATTCAAAAACAGGCATGCTAACAAAAAACTTTTTTTTTGCTGCATCTTAACTGTATGTACAACAATGTCACTTCATAAAGCACACTAAAAGCATTTTCTTAAGTAATGCTACGTAGATTATTCAATTATATATATATATATATATATATATATATATATATATATATACTAGTTGACCCAGCCACTCATTGCTCTCTGTCTGTGGCTTTGTTTTAATACGTTGACTGAATATTATTCTAAACCATTCAAATTAATCTTCGTTTATTATTTCGGAGAGTTGAAATTTGGCATAAAGCAGCATAATGATTTTAATTTTGAATTTTATTCATCTCATATTTGATTATATTATAATGCATAAATTACTTATGAATTTGTTAAGTAATAACATAAGAAGACTTAATTTTATGAATGATGTGACTAACGTTGATTTTTATCAATTTTTAATATTTTTATCATTTTAAAGTATAAAAATAAATAAGTTTAAAAAACTATTCGCTAAACGGTGCACAATATTTTTCGGTAACCCGTCTTTTGCTAACTCAAATAGATTCGTCGTTCTCCCCGAACGTAAGCATGTAACATATAGCTGCCCATTCGAGAAACATAGATTTTCAAACATTTAATGGACATTATTTGGCTTTGAGATTTATTTATAGTCATCGCGAAAACCAAACGAATCGAGAATTGAAGCTTTTTGAATGGTACGGGAGATTCTGGCGATATCAGTGGAACATGTGGCAACAGGATGATTTCCCTTTTATACTTTTCAGTCAAAATATTTGCTTCAAGAAGTTTGCCGATAATTCTTTTGATGAGAGAATAAACATGTACCATTGCATAATATAGATGGATTTCAATTACGCAGCAAAATAACTAGTGAACCAATCTTTAACCTAAGATTTTGTGGTGGCATTCCTGATATATCCAGATAATTCAAAAACTCAGTTGGAAAATTTACAGTTTTATTTTCATCAACAATAGTGTCTATTGATTTAAAAGACATTGAATCCCCTGGCAACAACTCTATATCTGGAAGTTTATTTCGTTAACATCAACATATTTTTCGCCTAAGTAACACGATTACAGAGCTAATCATTATCTAGATAACTATTCAGTATATCCAGAAAGACACTCTCAATCAGTTTATTTTTTGTCTGAACAACAGACTGATCAACTTGTAATTGTACTCACGTATTTACTGTCAATCTGTGTTTCGAAGTTTCACCATAAAAAACTATTGTTTTAAACATGCGTTAATTTCGTGAGCAAAAGTTGTGAGAGGAATGACTGGCAATGTCTGTCGCAAATCACTACACAGTAGAAGGACAGTACCAGTGGATAATTTTTGATTCCGCTTAAATCTTGCAAAGTTCTAGGAAATGTCTCGAGTGAATGTGTATGGAATATGGTACACTCATCTGATTATGATTTAACTCCTTTGCAATACCGTAGCCAATCCGTTTTTTTAATGGTACACATTCTACTTGGTTTGTTATGAATGTCTAATGACAGCTTGAATGTGAAATGCGTAGTTTGTCCACCATCTAACAAAGTGACAACAATGCCTGAAAATGCAATTGCCAATATAATTTCCTATATTGCAATCGTATTAATACAAGTCTATGCTTGCAAGTTTATTTACTATGGGAAATAATAATCCGAACGAGAGACTCGAACGTAAAGCCATTCTACCTCATCCTACAATATCCAGCTAAGTTAGAGGAGTTTCTGAAATTAAAATCCAAATTCTCTTTCCCCACACCGAGATGCACCCGGTGACCACTTTCGGTGCACCTACTCCACACAGCCAGTTCATTCTCTGAAGGGGGGCATTACGGTAGTCCGGCATTATCCAGCAAAATTATGGGAACTTCTAAAATTTGATTTCAAATTTTTGCACCCCACCCAGAAAAACACCAGGTAATTACTTTTCATACCCCAAGAGTTTTAAAGGTTAGCCCCTGCCATGGTTCGCGTAAAATACGGATCTGGCATTGTTTCGAAATGTGATCGTCTGGCGTTGTTTGACACAGTTATGGGCTTATCTTGAATCGGATTGGAGGGGGGGGGGAAATTCGGATCAGGATTCACTTTTTGCGTTCATACTCCTGCAAGTTAGGCCGGTGCTACTGTCCTTGAATCTTATGGTCATCCGTCATTATCCGGCAATGTTATCAGAACTCCAAAAATTCGATTTCAGATTCTCACTCCATATTTCAAAACGCACACGGGACTAGCTTTTGATGCCCCAGCACGTGCACCTTCATTCGCTAGAGGAAATCCAGACTCTAAGGACTTGAATGCAAAGCCTTTCCTCTTAATTCCGGTAATATCCTGCAAAAGTTACGGAAAATTCTGAAATATGAGATTCTCGTTTCCCGCCCCTAGACGCAACCGGAGACTAATTTCGTTGCCCTCGAGCCTGTGAGTTCAGTTCGTGAGAGTGAGGCATTAGGGTCGTCTAGCATTATCCGGCAAAATTTAGGGAACTTCTAAAATTCGATTTCGGATTCTCATTCACCTCCCCTAAGTACACCAGAAAGGCATTTTTCACTCATCAAGACTTAAAAGGTAAGCCCCTGCCACGGAATGCGTAAAATATGCTGGTTCGGTATTATCCGGCAAATTACGAGAATTTCTCGAATCGGATATCAGATTCAGATTGTCCGTTTCAAGATAAATCAGGCACTAAGTTTTCGCGTTCAAAGGCTTTTAAGATAAGCCCCTAACACGGTGTGTCTTAAATGTGGCCATCCGGCATTATCCGATAAAGTTACAAACATTTCTAAAATTTAATTTCAGATTTTTGCTCGCCATCTTGAAATACATCAGAAACGCACTTTTTCTGCTCTAATTCTTGCCACGGTTCGCTTAATAAGGCAAAGTTAACGTAATTTCTCAGATAGGATAACAAATTTATATTGCCCTTTTTGAAATACGTCAAGGGCCAAATTTTCGAGCTCCAAGGCTTTTAAGGTAAGCCCCTGCCATGGTGTGTCTAAAATACAGTTGACCGGAATTATCCGATTCAAAATTCGGATTCTACAACCTGAAATACGTCAGGTATTCACTTTTCGTCCACTTTTGTCGACAAACTCCGCTTCTGCAGACACACGCATTGCGACATTTTGCAAATTTTCCCGTTTCCTGGATATTTCACATTTCCGACAATAAAAAAAATTACGATGGCATTAACTGAAATAAAAGCTATCGTATATTTTAAGTTGGACGAAATCACACACAATTATATTAAAATCGGTTGAATATTTTTGGAGTTTATCTCGGAGAAACACACCATGACACGTAATTTTTATATAAAAAGATGTTATACATATTAAGCTATGAGTCCAATATTTATGCTGCACGAGATTGACTAGTAACACGATTCTCCTGTAAAACATTTTATCAATCATGCCATGTCGAAAAGTATATTAATCTAGATAACATCACGTTAAACGACTTCAATCAGCTTTTATTAATGAAATGCAAGTAGAAAGCGTTCACACTGTTTAATTCTCTACGGCTAGAAGGATACATACGATTTAAAATTTCTCCTGAATATTGAAAATAAATTAGCAGAATCTTTTCGATCTTTCTCGGTATTTTCAGATATCAGACACAAATATTTAAATATATTCACTGGGGCATATTCACGCAGGTAGAGAACTAATTAATCATACAAATACAAATATCTTTAAAATTCTTGAGGCAATGCATTAATGACAAGCAATTCTTGCCTTTATATAATATGTTGGTGACTGTGGATGAAATGATTATGAATTGGATCATTAACAGAACTTCATCACATACGCTACTGAGACATTAATCTCTTAGTCGTATATGAGTGGGAACAAGTACTTACATCTTCTTCAGATCGATCGGGGGAACAGATAATCTTCTGAAGCGAATACTCTCCACCCTTGCGGGTATTGTGGCTCAGTATTATTTTGTCAAAAATGATCTCCTTTTATTCATAAACCTATGATGGGCTGAGATGTTTTTAAGAAATCATAAATAAATCTTCTTTTAAAAAGCTTATAAATGTTTGCTCTTTGATTTTAGGACTACTGAAGTTTTTACGCATAGTGGCATTGGGAGGTTTTTGAGAAGTAGCATCCTCATCATCAAAAACGGTAGAGCGATTGATTATGGCAGTTTGGCTACTTACTATAAATCCGTTGTAGTGACGATTTATATAGCTACGTTTATTTGTGAGAAGTTAAATTTAAGAACTTAAACTATATTTCACTTTCTATCAATCTTATTTCAAGGCTGTCTGTCAAAAGT
Organism: Trichonephila inaurata madagascariensis; assembly: GCA_019973955.1. Lineage (NCBI taxonomy): Eukaryota > Metazoa > Arthropoda > Arachnida > Araneae > Nephilidae > Trichonephila > Trichonephila inaurata. Next base: position 169,321 of record BMAV01010093.1, on the reverse strand, counting down.
ACGAGAGCCTAAACTAAATGCGAAACACATTTTCAGGCAGAAAAATGCCTCAGTTTTCATGAAAATATTATAACTCATACATCTGTTAACAGTAAAGAGTTTTTAAAACTTTAAAATATTCCATGAATACCCTTTTTTCATTTTAACATGGAAGGGATAGATCATTCAACATTACGGTATAGGAGAAAAAATGTAAAATGCATTTTATGCCAAAAAAAAAAAAAAAAAAACGCTCAATTGGGTCAAAAATGTGAGATATGATAAAATATGTTGCTCTTTAAGGGATAGTGAACCTGAAATATAATATTAATTTTTTCATTCATGTGAGCTCTTCTTTAACATTAACCGAAGACAGCCTCAAAAGAGTTGACAATCAAAATGAAAATTGATTCGCAAATTCTAAAGCACTTTTTTCCAATTTAGTTCAAGAAATAGTTATGAACCGAATTCATATTCTTCAAAAAGCGAATTCTCGTTAATATTCTCTCTCCGCGAATAGCGAATCATTTTAAGAAATAAAAATTTTGTGATCCGTGAAAACATTGTGAAAATGCCCCCCTAGGGTGACCTTCTCTTTGATTATCTGCTTAAGCTAGAGATGTATGATTTTCAAAAGGAACAGACATGTTTATATTCTTAATATTTCTTTATTAAGAACTAGAACTTAAACCTTTAACATATTAGATAATGATTATATATGTGACAATCTACGATGAACAAACACACAATACAAGTAATACCGAATTAACCTTACTCGGACCACTATCAATATCTAACCCGCCTAATCTCAATTGCAATAATAACGCAAGTCCTAATATTATATATTCAATCCTACTTTAATCCAATCGTAGCTCCGATACTAGGGAATGGCCTCTTTACGCGAGTGCAATGGTATGCACCTTGACCTAATTGCTTTATCTTCGGAATAACCTCCGTTGGCCGTCCTTTCACAATTTTATCATTCTCTCACATAACTTTTCGCAAATTGCCATCTCACTTACTGAAACTTCTGTTATTTAAAAACTATCTAACTTGCATTTTAGCTTCAAGTTTAACTTCTTGGATTTTGGTTGGAAAAGAGTTGCCATTAATCTTGGCCCCAAAAGTACCCAAAGGACATGTTAAAGAAAAGACGCGTGAGCCCGCACAACATTTTATGAACCTCTCATACCTGAAGCGTCTGAAATAATTCGGAATTGTCATCGGGAGAAAAGCACTTTTTCTTCTAGACAAGGCATAAAAGCGATTTTTTTAAAAAAATGAAATTATTTTAAGTAATATATATATATATATATATATATATATATATATATATATATATATA
>BMAV01010093.1:82314-167987 GCA_019973955.1 Trichonephila inaurata madagascariensis | reverse complement strand
ATATATATATATATATATATATATATATATATATATATATATATATACAAATGAGTAGAACTGCAGCTTGATTGCGCATTATGTATAGCCGGTATAGGGCGTTTAACTTCGTTTTCCGTGGAGTACAAAACAGGTAAGAAAAGTTTGTTTGAGTGTAGTGAATCGTTTACAAAGAAGAGCTGAGGTAGACATGCCATTACGCCGTTTTCGAAGACAATATTAGCAGCTGTCGCAGTTTCAGAAAGGGAGAATCATCAGCATGATGAAAGCTGGGTGGTAAGCTCGGCGAGTAGCACGTCAATTAGGCAGCTCTGATTGTGTTGTGAGGAGGTGTTGAGACCAGTGGATCCGAGAAATGTCATTTACACGAAGACCAGGCTCAGGATGCCCTCGACAGACCAGTCATCGAGAAGACCGCCACATCCTAAGAAATGTACGCGTAGAGCCAATTGATTCATCAGCCTCCATCTAGGCACAAATAGCACCTTCACTAGCGGCCCCTGTGTCTTCTCGAACCTTAAGAACTTTCAACAGGACAAGGCTCAGCCTCACACGGCAAGGGTGTCACAAGACTGTCTCCTCACTGTTACTACTCTTCCTTGGCCTGCCTGATCCCCAGATTTGTCTCTAATCGAGCATATCTGGGATCTCTTGGGATGGCGAGTTGGACATCCCATGAGTTTGAACGAACTAGAGGCAAGGTTGCAGCGAATATGGAACAAAATGTCTCAAAATACCCTACAAAACCTGTATGTCTTATTGCCCGATCGTATCGCATCGTGCATTTGCGCTAGAGGGGGTTCAACAGGGTAATAAATCCTCCATTCTTTTGCCTTTTTCTCTGATATAAGCGAATCTTTTTTGATTTTCTAATAATTTACTTGCATTAAAGTAGTCATTACGTATGTAAAATTTCGTTTCAATTTGAAGACTCCTTCTTGGTTCCTAATTTTCTTGTCCATATGTGTATATGGCTAGTTGTGTCAGTCAAACACATTATTATCTACACTACTTAGAAGCGCGCAGATATAAGAAATTCCATGTCAAGTACTAGATAAGTGATAGAAGAACCTTTTTAAAAAGTGAGTCAAATATTCTCTCTTGAGAAACATATAGTTAAAGATTTATTTCGATGTTTGTGTACTAAAGTTTATGAAAACCTTTTCAATGAGAAATCCACTGTTGCGCATTTTCTGTCAGTTTCTTAATTATAGATTCACATTTCTCATACATTAGCTTAACAAATTTGGCATTAAATTCGTTTTAAAATTTATTTCTTGGGCAAAGCAATTTTTTACACAAATATATAAACATGAACACCTTTCAAAATGCGGTGTAAAGACATGTTGTGGCGTCGTGACTAATTTAAATGATTTCGTAATATGGTAGCGTGAGCTATCACCTATCTGATCGCCAAATAGACATGTGTTACTCTAGATTAAATAAATAAAACAGTTAATTTATTATTAATTTGTCTAAGTTCACTGATTTCCAAACTGAATTGTTTTAACCGTTACTCCGTCAGTCTACAAAGTTAATCTCACTTGGCCGAGATGTCTCCACCGAGCGTCTTCAAAGAGAAACAAGAAGCGAAGTAATAGTCAATATTAATGGAGATCGAGACGACCCTTTAAACTCCCTGGGTTGGTCACTTTCCCCCCCCCCCCCCAATTACCTCTCATTGGCCAGATCTGCACACGGCTCTATTCACTTTTGTCCTACCCCATCGGCTATTGGAGGCATTAAGAAGTCGAGCCTGATCCGGACGTGGAATCTTGTTTAAGGTATCCGACTACGTTCGGAGACTTTTTTTTAAGTTTTCTAAAAATTCCTAATATTTTTACATTTTTAGTTTCACTTTTATACACAATAATAGAAAATACAGTTAGAAATAATATATTTACATAAAAATTTGCAAAAACTTAAATTTTTAAAGAAATTTTGGAATTTTTTCAAACACTCTATTTTTTAAAATATTTTATATTTTCCATAAAATATATTGCTGCAACACATTTTTTAAACACATTTCTAGAGAATGACCTACAAGTGTTAAATTATTTCTTTTGAATCAAAAGTTATAGCCAGTCGAGCTAGCGAACTGGGAAATTCAATCAAATTATCAAAACTTCCAGAAAAAAAATACAATTATAAAATAACTAAAAATTGTTCAATTTCTTAGCTTGTAGGCCATTCTCTAGATAATACAATTAATAACATTTGTGTAAAATTTCATACAATCTCTAATAGTATCTAGTAATCTCTCTAATAGTATCTCTAATAGTTTTTAGATATCATGTTTGAAATATCATGAAATTTACAAAAAAATAGTTTTGAGAAAAATGCATTTAAACTTTATAAAAGCAATTTCAAAACAAAATATGACAAGTATATTACTAAAAATCTCCTGATTTATATTTAACACTTGTTAAATTTTTTCTTTCATTAGGCCCCTTTTTTTTCCTGGTGGATTTTAAAAAAAGCAAAGAATGTTGTTTCGAGTCACCGACTCGAAAGATGTCAACAAATCTCTCATCACGCAGTCTATAATTTTCTGCCTTTATGCCAAATGCTTTCAAAATACCTAACAAATCAATAAAAGCTTTTTTAAAAATTATGACGGCAATATGGGTACCCAAAGAAAATGTTTTTAGCTCGATAAAAGTTTTTTTCGAAACGATTTGTCACAAACAGGCGTTAAATGATGCATTTGTATTTGTGTCTTACCGTGGAGGCAATTTTATAATAACTGCTTATCACACTGCTTCATGTACACATGTTTAACAATATTTGAAAGTTTCACAGAAAGACCTACACTTTTTTCTGTTTATTGTTTTCCGCTGTCGTTTCCTCGCTGATAGTCACACCAATTCTCAGCTCCAATCAAGCATGAACCATATATGGATTTCTCCCTGCTGGAGCAACAGTGAAAAAATGCCGCTATTGTAGCACTTAGCATAGCTTTGACGTGATTGGTGTTACTGCTACAGCAGTTTAGAATTTTATTAAACATAACATTGATAAGTTTTCCCTTCTCACCGAGGTTTTTCTGGCCTTTTTTTAAAATTTTCTTTGCCGACTACTCAATCTTTCTTAGAAGTATCTTATGCACTCATATTTGATGACATCGTTGACACCATACACATCTTTAACAGAAAGGTATCCTTAGAATCACCATCACAATAGAAATACATATTTTTAAGATTTCGTAGTGCAAAAACATACAAAGATTTTGTATGCACCAATAGATTCCATATTTGAAGTAAATCCCAGACGATTGCAGGAACACGCTTGTATGACTGGACTTATAGAATTCTAAAAAACTTTGATAACCTTTCCAAATCTAGAATTTCCCAGTGTTAATGTATAAAGTTTCTATAAAAACCACATTTAGCGATGAATGTCCATGTGTCTCTGCCGTCAACGGATATTCCACATTCTTCAACTGACATTTTGGAACATTTTTTATGATGCTCTTTGCTTCCAAAGCAGTGTCATTCATGGCATCTTTAGCCGTTAGTGTAGCAGCAGCCAAGACTTTCTTTCACAAAGTCTAAAAGCTCCTTTTGTCATACAAGGCCAGTTCAGCTTAGCACATAGCTTTTTCACCGAAGAATGTCATCTTTCAATCACTCACCTTCCACAAATAAGTTGCAAATCAATAACACTTTGCTTTTTTAGCTTTTCAGTAGCTGAAAAAAGGACAATAAAAGTACACTTGGAGCATTTTGAAGTCACATTAGAAGTCAGTCCAAACATATAATCTTCATGCAGGTACAGACTGTTCTCAAAACAATTGGTGAAACACAAACTTGAAAACACACTTCAAAATTTAAATAAAATATATTCTATTACCTCTTAAAGTTCCACTAAAACATTCTTTTTTCTGTGAAAATGCCTTTACTTATTCCAGTTTTTGTTACATTCCAGTCATTACAAGTTTGAACACATCCAAGTCAAGAACACTACAAGTCAACACTTCCACTATTTTTGTGAATCAGTCACCAGCATAGTTGAGTTTTCAAGAGGTTAATTTAATCCATTTGTTACCCGTTATAAGTAGATAACAACAAAAGCACAAAATTTTCAGAAACATTTAACGATTAAAAATTGTACAATTAATACGAAAAAGTTAAGTTTTTTGAAGAAATTTGGGGAGCAACATTCGTAAGATTCAAATCAAAACAAAAGCATGTGAGGTTAGAAGAAACAGATGTTGCCAATCGCAAAAGTCCAATTAAAAGATTGAAATTGATGCCTATCAATAAAATAGTTTTAAAAAATTGTCAGAAATTGTTTTTAAAATTATAATGGGTTGAAATTGCAAAAATTATGGGTAAAAAGATGTTAAGCAGTCAACTTCCGGTTCCGATTTCACCTCTTCCGGTTTTGATTTCACCGCTGCGATAATATTTTAAACTCCTGAAACTTTTTTTCTAATTATCGCACAGACAAAAAAAAGACAGATTTAGAAAGATAATTGTTTGAATTTTAAAAATATTAAATAAAAAGAAAATGTGATTTTTGACCGAAAATGACGTTTTCAACGTAGTCGGATATCTTAACATCTGCAGGACTGTGAATCACCTTGTCACATTTTCCCTGAGGATGTGTCTCGGCTGGTCGACATTCCTCTTCATTCAAGTCCTTTACTATGAGGAGGAATGCAACAAAATATATGCTGTTTCTCGGAGCTTCCTTCCTTTCGAACGTCGAGACTAAAGATCATCTGGATCACGGCGAAGGAAAATATGTGGCGACATTAAAGCCATTTTCCGAATCGGCTCACATGAGTCATCCCGAAGCATGAGGAAATAATAGCCGATCTTTTTTCGGAGATATAATGTCCCATCTGGACAAATTGGTTTCTCTTTCTTCAATTTTGATAAGTATTGTTGGGGAGAGTTCTACTAACGAGCAAATGCTACAATATACAGGGTGTCCAGACTTAATGTGACCCAATAGCTAATTCCCAAACCATTTGGTTTAGATATGCACTTTCAATTTGAAAAATGTTTTAAAAAAGGTAAAGGAAGTTTGTACGTGCGTTGTACGTGCTACAAACCCATTTAGAAAAAATTACAAAAATTAAATTGTAATACGGTCCCCAGGTACTATCACTTATATATCTTGGAAAAGATGCAGTACACAAAAACAAAGTAAACATAAAAAGTTTCATTTTATTACAATAAAAACTGGCCGAGTTACGGAACTTTCAAAATCATCCATTTCATCCATTTTTTGGCCATTTTCAGGAAGCTAGTAAGGAGCCGTCTGCAAAGTGAAACTAATTGGAACTCTGCCAGGAAACTTTCACTCTTGCACTTCACTCTTATGTAAATCGTTTTTAAATTTAAAAGTACATACATTACGCGTTAATAATACAATAATTCAGTACTTAAGAAATAAAATGTATTTTGTGTTCGTGTAAAACAAAGTCAAAATAAAATATTTTGGACGAAGGAAACATTTCAAAAGCTTCAAAAGCAGTTCCAAAAAAAAATAAACTTATTTGCTGCGGCTTCAAGCTGATTTGCTGCGGTACTGATCATAGAGAACGTTACTAATCTGTTGTGTAGTCGCTTGCAATTGCATACAGTCGTATTTTAATATTACGAATTCTAGTACGGAAGAACGAAGTGTATACAAATGAAGAGTACTGCGAAATGGTACTATTGTATGGGCAGTGTAATCGAAATAAGAGAGAGGCGGCAAGACTTTATGTCACAAAATTTCAAAATCGAGAATAACCATCTTATTGTACAATTTCCCGTGCTGTTCAACGCTTGTATAAAACTGGGAGTTGTCATAGACGTATTCCCTTGTCTCGTGCCACACCTTCAAGCTTGCGGATGTTCTAGGATATGCCCTGGCTCATCCTGAATGTAGTGTCCCGGATATTAGCAAGGCTTATACCTACTCAAAATCGACGGTGTGGAACATATTGCATACGTACGGTGCATATATCGTCCAGTCTTGGTGCAGGAACTAATGCCCGGAAACCAGGAGCGTCGTTTTAATATTTGAAATTTTGTGTTAAACACACTGGATGAAAATCCAGATTTTTTTTTTTGAATGAAGTTTTGTGGCCGGATGAATGCCAGTTCTCGTGGCAAGGTACTATTAATTCACAGAATACGCATAGTTGGTCCCTCGAAAACCCACTTCTAATCGACCGAATCGCCGCCAAGTGCGTTGGTCGGTGAATGTGGGGTGCCGAATATGGAAGAGCACCTTAATTGACCCAATGTATTTCGATGGACCTATAACTTCAGAATCATACACGGAAATTTTATCTGGACCGTTAGCCGATTTTTTAGAAGATGAAGTTTCCTCACGGGATTTTTCACGCATGCGATACAGCATGATGGTGCACCCGCTAACAAATCTGTGCAACCATGCACATTTTTAGTGCAGCCATTTGACACATGAATAATTGGCTACGGAGGTCAACAGGAATGGTCCCCGCGATCACCCGACCTAAGTCCTCTGGATTTCTTTCTCTGTGGTTTTCACAAAAGCAAAGTGTTCGAACGTGAATCCACGAGTAAATCTCATTTACTCAATCGAATCAGTATGACATGCAAGTCTTTGACACCAACTATGTTGCAGAAGCTACAGGCGGAGAGTTTCTGACGCGGGTTCGGTACTGTATTTCTGCGGAAGGTAACAATTTTGAGTATTATTTAAGTTAATTTGGTCATTCTGATATAAGAAAGCCCATGATTCATGATTGGCGCGTCATACCATATTATGCTATAATTTGAACGGTAAATCTTGTATTATTTTGCTGCTATTTGTTAAAACTAGCTGTTTGTGAATCTATGATGTTTACTACGATGTTTTAATATTACTATGATGTTTTTCTTTTGCTCTTTCTGTAGTTAGTGAAAATTACTGTTTTTTAAACTCATTTTATATACGACCTCCTTTTCTGAGCAATTCAGATGTTTCAATTTTATGTAGGCATATCTCGGTCAGTTTTTATCATAATAAAATGAAACTTTTTGTGTTTACTTTGTTTTTGTATGCTGCATCTTTTCCTAAATATAAGTGATAGAACAATTTCTTCCGATTATTGTACAAATTCTTGATTATTAAAAATTCCTGCTTTTGTAAAATAGACCACTTTTATTACAACAGGTGGTACATTAGAAAATGTTTTCAAACATTACCTGGGGTTTAAAGTTTCTAGGTGTGGTTTATTATACAGTAGAAAATTCAATCAGAGAACGTCCAATTTTTTACTTAAGCTGGTGAATAAACCTAATGTTTTCTCACCATATCGGACGCACCCCATCCGGTGCCACCGAAAATATTTTTGTTGTTCAATATTCAGTTTTTTAAATGCATTTTCAAATTCTTTGCAAATATCATAAGATCGGCAGACTTCAGTTTCAAAGTTATTAGTTCTATTAGCCATTTCAATATATTATCTAATTTATATCGAGTAAAAAAAGGTCATTTTTGCATAACCAATTACAGTTAAACCTGTTTTTGTGAGGTAGATAGGGACCGCATAAAAGAAGTCACACAAAAAATATTCGAAAATTTCATAAATATGCTGACATATAACAAATAATTTTGTCGACATACTACAAAAGACTTCTTTTATGCGGTGGATACAGATCGCATAAAAAAGTCGCTCTTAAAAAATATGTCAATTATTTACGAAATTCAAGAGAAAGTACTTCCAAACAAAATATATAATTAAATTCCACATGGAAATATTTTAAAAACATTTAATTTCTCATTGTATACACGGAGAAATTTTCAAAATTTGTTTATACATAATTCACTGATACTCATCATAATTCAAAGCGCGTATCTTCCTGTGATGAATTAGTTCAAAATCGCTTTCGACATATGAAGATAAAATTTCAATTAATTAATTTTTTTGAACCGTAAAGTAAGTGATAAGTTTTTGTGATGACGGTGAGTTGGTCAGTTGCTTCTGAACGTCACGATAATCAGATATGCATGATCAAAGTTCTTTTTGTAATTTCAAACTCCTTTCGGAATAGTATCTATTTTAAGAAAATGCTTTTTTCGATTTGTTGGAAAGCTGGATCCCAGCATATATTGTATCCAATGTCAGAAAATCCGGTTCTCTTTATGTGTCCGTCTTCATAATCTATCAAATTATTGATAATGTCACAGTCATTGAAAATTTCGTCTTCAAGCAAGTACGTGCTGCACGTGCGTTGAGAGAAAGCAAAGGAACATGCATTGTTGAGAAACAGTTTGTAACCAATGAACAGAGTGTCTTGAAGAGTATGTATGAACATTGATAGAAAACATTACAGGGGCGCCAAAACCGTTGAAATTCATATACCGCATTAAAAAATAGATCGCACAAAAATAAAATCACACAAAACATTGTACACAAATAAAATCGCAGAAAAAAAATCTTTCACAAATAAAAACGCACAAAACGAATCACACAAAAATAAAATCGCATAAAAAAATACCGCAGAAAACCAGGTTATACTGTACATCCAGGTTATACTCATCTAAAGCAATTGAATAATACATTTCGGCAAACTTTCAATCGTTTTGCATTTGGGAAGAAATATTTCTTTCTAATCCTGCTACAAGCTCTAAAATAGTATTATTATTATGACTTACTGGTAGCTCAGTTGCATATGTTTTATAATCAATTATTATTCCTTAAAATCTACAAATGAAGTAGCGGCACAATTTAAAAAAAAAAAGGGTTTTTTTCACAATCTCTCCTTATAGAAGAAATACCCCATAGAGAACAATGAAATGGCTAGCAGCTGTAATCTTGTTTATTGAAATCAAACTTTCTTTTAAAATAATTGTTTCGGAATTATTCAGTTTTCTTTTCGTTAAAAATATTCTCTCTTTTTTCGTCTGATCAAAATCTGATTTCTGAATACAATTCAAATACCTTTTTACGCTGTGTGTTTGTATGTACGTCAGGCGTGTCAAACCTATACTATATTATGGACCACACTGACTATTTTATTATAAGCTGAGGGCGCATGTCTTCGATCTTTAAAATTCAATAAAATACGATTTTTATGATGCATTTGTTAGACTCAATGTATTGTATAACATGCATATATAATCATTCTATATATTTCATGTTATTTTTTTAAACATAAACTATAAATCTTTCACATTCTTTGTAAAAAAAAATTCTAAAAAATTCAATTTAACACTATTTTTGAAGTTAACTTCTTATGGCACGGTAGGGAAAAATCTGCATTACGCGTTATCAGTTATGGTTACGCGATGAACGTAAGGTAGAAATGAAAGAAGTTCCGAATTTTCCCCACTTTTTTAAAAACACCATCTAATTCATACTATCTCAGACGAAAAATAATTACAGAATCGGAAAGATCAATTTTTATCTCCACGATATGGTATATATTTTTTTACAAAATAACGATATTTTCTATTTTTTTACAATTTTTTTAAATGAGTCAAAATTGATACACTTTTATAAAAATGGTTTCTAAATCATTCCCTTTCAGATTCCTTTCACGTTAATGAATTGATATTTTATCCTGAGCAAGTTCATGCTTTTCTCTTTTAGAATCAGTCATTAAAAAAATAAATGCCGAAACCTTTTTTTTTTTTTTTTTTTTTAAGATTTTTCAAAAAATACTCAAAGTTTTAATTAAATATTTAATAACTTCATTATTTATAAAATAATCTAACGAAACTTTTTTCCATATGTAGAATAGTATTATCCGTAATCTTTTCAAAGATTGAAAAAATGGATTAAAAAGTACGGCTTTAATTTTTTTTTGTGCGTGTGTGTGTGTTTTGTCTATTATAGAGCCATTTTCAGAGAATTTTTTTACTAAAGTATTGTTCTTTTTTATATATATACATTTATTTTTTTGTTTAAAAATTTCCGTTGTTTGCAATCGATATGGGAAATATTTAACTATTAACTTTAAAATTATGCCTACAAAAAGATAAAAATTCTAATACAAAGCGCAATTTTATGAAAAGCCAAGAGTTTGGCGACGAAACCCAGTTGCGCGCTAAATTGGCAACCTTCTTTATGTGAGGGAATCAGTGAATGTTAACGTCGTACTGTGTTCACCTACATGAGGGATTTTGGCAACGGACTTCGTTTTTTAACTATGGTCAAGTGACGAGGACGACACCTGAGCTGGCACCCCACTCTCCTCATTCAAGAGTGACTTTAACAAGCCTTTCCTCTTTTGGCTTTGAGAAACATACTTTGTTTTGTTTTTACGTTACCTAGAGGTCAAATTAAAATCAATTTTATAAATTAAAAAAAATCGGAAGTGAGTCTTTAATCTACCGGAAGTAGGCATTTAAATGGTTCAAAATCTGTCAAAAATTAGTTTAAGGAGTGTTTGTTGGATATACAATTTTGAAGTTCTTTTAAGGAAATAATACAAACAATTTATTGTATTAAAATTTAGTGGCAACACAACATTTCTTCCAATAGTTTGGCAAGAAAAGATTGTGTTTACAAAATTTTCAATCGAATGGAATTTCTAAATCCATTTTAAGGTATCTGACTATGTTCGGAACCGTGATTTTAAAAAAGTGCATAAATGGTTAATTTTCATGATATTTAGTGTCACTTAGATTAGAATACATGTATACAATTGTTTAAAGGACATTTTTTGACAAAAATAAATTATTTAAGTACAATATTTTAGCAAAAAAATTAACTTAGAATAATCTTTTTTCAAAATGTTCTCCTTTTGTGAAGAATGATTCTATTATATAATAATATTTTGCCAGTATATAGCTCAGACCTCTCTACAGAGGCTCAACTAGAATTTTTGAAACATATATCTTAGAATTGTGTTTATCCATGTTTTACGACAACAGAGGGGAGCAATTTTAGGAAAAAAACGCCGATAATTATATTTCAATTGATGGTAACTTTGAAAATAACGTGAATTTTTCAAAAATTATATTTGAGCGTCTGTAGAGAGGTCTGAGCTATATACATGCAAAATATTATTATAATAGAATCTATTTTCAAAAAGGAGAACATTTTGAAAAAAGATTATTCTAAGTTAATTTTTTGCCAAAATATTGTATTTAAATAATTTTTTTTGTCAAAATGTTCTTAAAACAATTTGGTACATGTATTCTAATCTGAGTGACACTAAATATCATGAAAATTATCCATTTATACGCTTATTTAAAATCACGGTTCCGAACGTAGTCGGATACCTTAAGAAGTGAGTTTTTAAGTCATATATATGCTTCGGTGTAATATATTTGATAGTTGTGAAAGTGTTATATAGTGCTTCATTAATTTGTATTTTAAAATCTTTTCATCCTATTCGCTGTATATATGTAAACTATAATAAGTATATATGTATTATAGGCCCCACAGACGTTGTCCTGTACACCCGTCTTAAATCCAAAAATTTCACACTATTTTGAATAAGTTGTACCGCTCTGGACCGTTTTCATGAAAATTTTTATAAATAAAAGTTATTACAATACCTGATGTCTTCACATGCACAGTTACCACAATTCTACCTATCGATTGCGTGTAAGTGTATACCACGAACTAAAACAGTAAAAGCTGTACAATGGCAGAATCTACTGAGAATGCTATTCGAAATAGAAAAAAATAATCAGAAAAACGTTGTAATCGTTCCAATCCATGTTCATCATCATGATTCTCAAGTCAGTCAGACATCGCATCAGATATTACACAAGCGCAGCAAAAGAACCTCGAAGGTAAACAAACGCCAGCTCAGCGTATGCAAGAGTACAGAGCCAGGAAAAAAAATTACCTTCAATCGATTTGTGATTCTCCTTCGGTTGTTCATCATCAAGATGATGAAATTTTACATGTTGATGATAATTTAAATAAATCGCGTGAATTTGTTGGATTACCTTGTCAAGATATCAAAGCAACACGTAAAAAAACGTCAGCTGAGCGTATGCGAGATTATAGAACCCGGAAAAAAGCTCGCATTTATAATCTACTAGTGATTCTCCTTCAGTTCTTTGTCATCAAGAAAATGAAATTTTACTAGCTGATGACAATTTAAATAGTTCGCATGAATTTGTCGGAATCAAATACTACGATTTAAGCAGTCTTTTCGAGATACTTAAATGATATTGAGTGCAAAACCTACATTTCTTACTTTAGTTACCACAAGCCTTTGATAACAAACGTATGTACTGAAACTCTCATAAGCATAATGGAAATAGACTAATAATGATGATACTTTTCTCTAAATACATGCAATAAAATTTTTTTTAGTATTATGTATTGAAAATGAAAATTTTGTTTATACTTATACCTTTTCCATCCTAATTATACAGTTTGAAATAATAATTATAATAATAAATTTGTTAATTATATATATATAAGGTTACTTTAAATTAAAACTTAATTATACAATTCAGTACATACAAACCAAAGAAGTTAACTTCTACCGCGTGTTCTCACTGATACACACAAATATTTTTTTAGAAGGTATTTGTCATCGTTTTTTTATCACAAAGAAAATCATCAAGATTTGATTTAAAATATTGAGCAGATACAAGTTTTAAAATTAACGAGAAATGTTGATTGATTAATTTCGGCTTTTCTAATTTTTCGCTATTTTTAATTAAAGGCTGCCTACATAAATAAGTGCTTCCACACAAGCATTACAGCATAAGAAAAAATAAATTTTAGGAAATCGATATACTTTGAATTATGCATACAAATCAAGAATTCCATAAATCTCTGCTTCAACAAGGAATCACATTAGATTTTAATTGATTTCATTTATAATATTTCCTGAACAATTTCAAATTCAATAGATAAAGGTCAGGTAAAAGGAAAAAATTGTAAATCACAGCTTTTAAAATCAGTAAACCTACGGTCAATAATTTCATTTCTAACAATTTAATTTAGTGTGAGCATATTCAGTAAATTTTAATTTATGTGATAGCTTTCAAAGTGAGTCAAGTTTTCTTTTTCTGCTTATTTACACCAAAGTAATATAATTTTAATAGTATCAAATAGAGTTTTAAAAACATGATTTCTCCTTGAAGCTTAAAACTAATTTGATCATGATGACTTGTCATATCAACTGAGAAAGCCAGGTCCTTTATCCATTTTACATCTTTTAATTCAGCACGTTCATAATTTTTCTTTCCCACAAGTTTGTAATTTTGTCCAGAAATTTGAAGAATCATTTTAAAAAACACTTTATGATTTGAAAGCTACTGCATTTCCGTATAATATGGTAAATCGTATTCTCTATTATTTTTTTTAGAATATAATGTATATCATATTATAAAAAATATTTTGTAATTAGTTTTTATTTAAAATATCAATTAATATTTATTACAACATATTTATACAAAAATGTTATTTATTAATAGTTATATTGATAATAGTATACTATAAATATTTATATAATTACAGTAATTATTTTATTTTTTTAAAAAGCAAACGAATTATCTAAAATATGATTTAATATTCAATAAACCTTTTTTAAATAAATTTATTTTTAATTGGGCTTTCTCTACTTTTACATAAATTTTCCCTTCACTTCACAGAATCATCTCTTCCACTATTTTTTTTCGAAGTGTCATCCTCGTGAATTGACTATGGTTCAAAATTTTCGAGGTGCATCGCCAAAAGCTCTTGAGTAGGTGAACACAGAGAGATTGTATAATATTCACTAACTCACTTTGCAATTTTTTAGCCTCCGGAAACGGAAATGTACCTTTTTAAAAGTAGTTCTATATTGAAGAGAGACAGAAAAACAGAAATTTTTTAATTTACAAAATTTCACAACAATATTAAATGTTGAATTAAAATTCTGAACATTTTTTGAAATGTTTAACACAAGGGAAAAAGTCTCATGCAGCTATTTTTATAAATAATGTAGTTATTAAATGTTAGATTTATAAATTTTGAGTATTTTTTAAAAATCAGTAAAAAAAAGTTTTTGGCATTTTATTTTTTAAATCGCTGATTCAAAGCGATCAAAGTATGAACTTTTTAAAAATCCTTTTCATTTAAACGGATTTTGATACATTTTTGAAAATATCATAAAATATGCAAAGAATCATTGTTTTGTAAGAAAAAAAACCCATACAGAATCGTGGCGAATTAAAAATATATAAGAAAAAAAGGTAAAAAGGCTGGAAATTTATTTACATTCACTGTGATATAAATATATTTCAGAATATTTAAGGTTTTTGTTCCACTGTTCTTCGATAAATCATTCTTTAAGAATGAAGAAAACTATCAGTTCTTATAAAATAAAAAAATAAAAGCTTGTACTATTTAAAACGTTTATCTGTAATCTGTAAAGAATTGAAGAAACATAGCCAATAACACACACACATAATGATGGTAGAGCATAAAACAAGGAATTTCTAGTAATCTTTCATTCAATGGTACCCGATCCACTTCCCAGTTGTAAAATGAAACCGAGAAAAAATTTACCTTAGACCAATTTGTGGCTCATGCATAAAACTTTCAGTCGTCGTGTTAAGTAAAATTGAGTTTTTTTACTCAAATTTTAATTTTTTTGAAGGCTTCATTTTTTAGTTAATGCTTTCAAACTTCACACACTTCGATTGTAAGCAACGGTAATTCTTAAACAAAGAATTTAATAAAAATAATACTTAAAAATATTTCTCCAAAAGAGAGAAAAAAAAAAACGAAAAACACAATTTTTTTTAAAACACCGTAATTTTTTCAATATTTGCACAGATTACGGATCATATTGTTCTACACACAAAAAAGAAAAAAAGTTTCGTGAGATTATTTTTATAAGTAACGAAAATATTAAATATTTAATTAAAATTTTGAGTATTTTTTGAAAAATCTTAAAAAAAAGTTTTGACATTTTATTTTTTAAATGATTGATTCTAAAAGAGAAAAGCATGAACTTTTCTAGTGTAGAATGTCATATCATTAGCGTGAAAGAAAATTCAAGCGAAACACGATTTTGAAATCATTTTCATAAAAACGTATTGATTTTGACTCGCTTTAGAAAAAGTCTTAAAAAAATAGAAAATATCATAGTTTTATAAAAAAAATATTATATATATATATATATATATATATATTTATATATATATACCATATCGTGGCGAAAAAAAATGATCCTTCCAATTCTGTAATTATTTTTTATCTGAGTTTGTTAATTAGGATTTTGATGGCTTTTTTAAAAACGTGGGGAAAGTTGGAACTTCACTCCGCTGAATTGGTAATGACGAATGGCGGAATAAAAAGCCAACAGGGGTAAGTTAGTTATGCGTTTTAAGGCTTTTAATTAATATCTTTTTAACTAATTGCAATTAAGGAATATAAATGGTTAAAACGAATTCCTCGGATCCTTCCCAATCTTTTGGTACCTTTGGCGAGTTTCTGCGTTGTGTCTTTCGTGATAAAATAGATGCAATGCAAACAGACAAACAAGGAGAAAGATACTTAGATAAGCTTGTGTACCTTCTAATTTTAATAGTGTAGAGGATTCTGTATGACGTCGATGAATCATTGATGAATCGGCATATAAAGTATAGTTTTATGTACTACATGACACCGACAAGACATTGGAAAAAATAATTCTACTAAAAAAATTTTTTATTCCATTTTTCAATATAGTGTTCAGATTTAAAGTAATGTTTTACATTGTTTGCAATATTTTTAAATTCAACTATCAGTATTTTAATAGTGTAAAAATTACGATTGTCTTTTTTAATATGATTTTAATGAATTTTAGATTTTAGATATACATTATTCGCATGGCAATATTTTAAATATTAAATTGTGTTTTTAAAATTTTATATGGAATTGAAGATAAATGTGTGGCGCAGTTTTGCCGAAATCGGCTCTTGCTATTAAATACTATACTCACTCACTTTGAAATTTAAATTAACAAATATATTTCAGTTTTTTATATTTGTTCTTTGTATTATTTTATTTAAAAATACTTTTTTTGAAGTTCTTACATTTCTTTTAAAGTGGATGTCTTACATCTATCCAAAATCTTTCGAGAAGAGACATGTTTTGTGAATACAAAAATAGAATTAATGAAATCTGATTTTAACTGATGGTGATTTGTAAATGGTTAGTATTGAAAATGTTCCCCTTCAAAGTGGTAAGAACATAACAAAGAATGAGGACATGATTTTAATTCCTCAAGCTTCGCTTTTGTGATCTAGCTTTTAAAACACTAAGAATTTTTTCAGTAATTTGAAAATTTTTTTTGTTATAATCGTCTTTTTTTTACTGTTAGTGCAACCATATGCAGCACTATATTACATTTTAGAAGAGGGTTTGAGTTAGACGGGAAACAAACGGCAACATGACCACGTGTTATCATTATTACGTAATCGTGACTTCACATGTATTTAGTCCACTGGAAGAGTATCGATCGATGATGTCACCGTGGCGTACAGATGAAACGTCATGAAGTCGGCGGCCTCGAACATGTTCCTCCATTTTCGGAAATAGATCGATGTTACAAGGTTTCGTGTCAGGTGAACATCGAGGTAAGAAGGGATTCTTTGGAAATCGGTTCTGATTGGGAAGAGGGGAGTCAGTGGAAGACATGGATAGAAAAAAAATTAACTCTTTCCAAACCTACAATAATAAAATTTGGTTTTGTTGTTGAATTAAAATCCATTACATTCTACTTACTTCTAATAATACATGGATCAAGTAAAACGTTTTCTGAATTGCTTTTTACTTTATTTATAGTTTCGAATTATGTTTCTTTAATTTAAGAAGTTTTTGTAATTGAAAAGTACAAAAATAATGTATTTCGTTTATATCAATGCATTTGCAGACACGCGCCGTGCTAGGATGCTGGAAGTAGTAATAGTATGTGAAATGCTTTTGTTTTCCGTACAAAAAATTCACTATCTTCCTCTGCCAAAATTAAAAGAGTAATTTATTACTACGAGTAAAATGCTTTTTGATTTTGCCATTTAATATGAAAGATTTTTCCTAGGCAGTTGAGAGCCATTTTGGTGTATAGTGAGAAAGGGATGGCCTCCTTATAAGTTTTGTCCATTTATTCAAACATTTCTAGGTTTTTGTTTCTTCTTTTGATTTTTGTTCCATATAATTCCAATTTTTTGCCAAAAGTATTAGTTTTATCCATCGTATCTAAGATATGCATATTTGCTTCTTGGAATTATATTCAAGGAATTAAATTTCTCGCATATATCGACCAAGTAGCTCAATTTCATTTCATATAAACCATCTCGAATTTTTCTTACTTCCGGTCGCTTTAAATGTTCTTGAAAAATGGCAATCCCATTTACTTCATAAAGTGAGCAACAGAAACCATTTTCTGATGTACTTTTAGAAATGGAGGAAGGAAGAAATAAATACCTGCTACAATTTAAAAATAAGAAAGGAAATAGTACATAATATTTATCCTATTACTTAATAGTAACTTACTAAAAGTATCTATTACTTAAAAGTAACATAAAAATTTAATACTTATCTTGATAATTTGTACGGTTTACAATTAAGTTCATATATTGTAGCTTCAGCGATAAAGTACATCATTATTGCATTTAACACATTATTATTGTATGTAGGAGGGGATGAAAAATAGGTCGCAAATATTGAAAGTGTGAGAAGCACTGAACTAAGGCTTATCATGTATCCTAAGTCTAAAAATGAATAATTGCCACTTGTTGTTATTTTCGAACGTTAATTATGATAACATATCAAAAAGAAAAAAAAATGAAGGGTTCAATAGATTTTTTTTTCAAAAAATGCATTGTTTTTCATTTAGTTTTTTTCACCTACATATTATTTTTCTACAATATATTTTTCGAATCACAATTAATTTATTAAATCAAGTTAAAAGTAATTATTTGTAATTAAAAACTAATGTTGTGGGACAATTAGTTTATAAATTGCTTTTTAGTCTAACCAAATCAGTGATGCAAATATATTTTGCTTCTATCAATTGCTAAATGCTTATGAAAATGTTTTCTTAATAAACGCAGTATATTAAGTGTTTTAAGTATTTTTGCTTATATGTTAAATTGATAACTATACCACTAAACTGGAAAAAATATTCCCCTTATCTAAGAACAGGATTAATATGGAGAAATGGAACAGAGGAAAATACTATGAAAAAGAACTATGAAAATACAGTAGAACCTGTTTTTGTGCGGTCCTTTTATATGAGATTTTATTTTTGTGCGATTTTTTTTGTGCGATCTCTTTTTTTTATGTGGTATATGATTTTCAGCTGCTTTTGCACCAATGTAATGCTTTATAACAATGTACCAGTGGTGTAGCAGATGCTGCTATGGCCAACCTGCAAAGTCAGGTTTTGTCTTTAATGTTTTATAAATTAGGTAAATACGTGCAAGGCGTCTGTCATACCTTGGCCTCACTAGAGTCCTGGGGTACATATATACACTTCAATGACCCTCTGTTGATTTGTTATAAACAGTCTACCGACAATGCACGTTCAGTTGCTTTCTCTCAACGCCCAACACCCCACGCTTTATTGAAGACGAAACTTTAAATGACAGAGACATTATCAGTAATTTGATAGGTTATGTAGAAGGCCAAGAAGAGCGGATTCTTTTCAAGCGAATAAAATATATGCAGGGATACAGCATTCCAACAAATTGGGGAAGCATTTTCTTAAAATAGATACGAATTCTGAAAAGGATATGGAATTTTAATAAATTATAGTTTAAAAAAAAAACTAAAAAACACACTTTTATAGTGAATCGAACTAAAAAGTAAAAAATAATTTTTAATATAAGAATAAAATGATTTACGAGAAAATGAATGTCATTGGAATAAAAGCGTGGGGTTCTTTGTACTACATTTTTACACTAACTTAGCATTTCGGAATAGAATTAGTAAGATATTATAACAATTAATATAGAGCACCCCACGCTTTTACCCCACACAATGACATTAATTTTCTCGTAAATCATTTTATTCTTGTATTAAAAATTATTTTTTACTTTTTAGTTCGATTCACTATAAAAGAGTGTTTTTTAGTTTTTTTTAAACTTATAATTTACTTTTTTTATTTTTTTAGTTCAGTCTACAATAAAAGCGTGTTTTTTTAGTTTTTTAAACCACCCTTTATTCTTTGTTGAATTCATCCTTGAGTTTGATATTTTGAGCCGGAATTCCATGACTGCTGGAATGAGTCTTGTTCTTCAATGGATATTAATTAGTGGGTCTGAAGGACTCTCCGTTTACAGGACCTCTAATGAGTCCCGTATTGTTATATTTCAAAGATTCCGTCTCACTTAGATAGAGATCAAATTATTAAAAGTATGTTGAGAAGAAATATTAAATGTCAGTTTTAAACATACTGCTGTAATGTTAATTCGTATTATCACTTCTAAACATATTCCTTTATAACTATCAAAAATATTTAGCAGTTAGGGTATAAATATTTGTTTTTCACACGCACGAGTCTTTTTTTTTATTTCCATTTTCAGAAAAACTACGGAATTGTTTCGATTATATGTATTGTTATAATGTTAATTCGTGGCATCACTTCTAAAGGTATTGCTTTACAAAAATGGAAAATATTTAGCAGTTAGAACAAAAATTCTTTTTTTCACATGCATGAGTTCTTTTTTTTTAAATTTTTTATTTCTATTTTCAAAAAAACTAGAAAAATGTTTATATTATGGTTAGAAATTGCTGACGCCCCCACATTGATCTTTCTCACATAAAGCACACTTTTATTTTGTTTTTTTTATTTGAATTAACCACAAGAGGGAGAGTATTCACTTTTCGGGTTGCACCTTAATCTTTTAGTCTCTAAATTTTGAATTAGTCGCCAAATCTGGAAATGTCAAATGGAATCAGTCGCCAAATCCGGAAGTGGTATAATGAATTAGTCACCAAACATAAAAATCCTTATTTTTGATGATCCTGATCAGGACAAAGAAAACAAATTATGAAATTATTGTATTGTCCTCGGTCCTTGACAAGCGCTCAAAATTTCGAATTAATCTGACCTTTTAAAGTGGGTACAAATAGAATTCAAAGATATACCATTGCATACAAGTGAAACTCATAAGAACCTATTAAAAAGAGCTTCGATCACGTATATCTAGATATCGTGACATTTACAAGCAGTTGACCAACCAACATTCATCGCTAAAACTTATCTCTCACTGTATGGTGCCAAAAAATAAATCGATTGAAATTGTATCTTCAAGTGAGATGAAAGCGATTTTGAACTTATTCATCACAGGAAAATCAGTGTTGAATAGTAAAAGCCGTTTGGTAGCGCTGTTGCAGTGAGCCGCTTCCATTTAGAAGTGGTCTTGTGGCAACAGCCAGTGCATGTATCTTTTTCTCTCTTATGATGTATATATATAAACATACTCTATATACTATAGTGAAACATTCTTTTGTGAAATATTCTTGTGTCGAAATTCTAATTTGTGAACTATGCTATTACTTGTGAACTGTGTTATTACGCGTGTGAACTATTCTATTCATATTGAAATATATATTCTTCAGCATTGAAATATATCCAATAATATCAAATTGAACTTGGACTTTTCATTGAATCAATTTTCTTTCAACAGACTGGAATGCGAAACCGATACCTTTAGTCTTAGATTACAATTTTATTACCGTCCGCTAAATTCGTCGCTAGTGCTAATATACATAATTAATGGTCCGATCGCTCGGAGTATCTAAGCATTTAAAGGTTTTTATTGGGTTGTTGAACTCAAAATTTGTGTTTTCGTTTTGTTAAGGAGTTACTTGTGTGTGACCTTCATTCGGCGTTTCTTTCGATGAGTGGATTACTCCATTGGTTTCTTCTGGGAGCTTTCTCGGATAGTCAGTCGGGTGAGTCGGTTCATTTTGTAAACATATTATTTGAATGCTTTTTGTGTGTGCTTTTGCTATAGTACTCTTGAATGTGATTTATTTCTGTGAGGATTTATTTAGTGTTCTTTCTGTTTTTTTTTTTGTTTTTTTTTCGCCTTTGAGTAGTAAAAATCAATGCGATTGGATTCCGAATGTGAAAAGCACTTGTGTTACTTATTTTAATTTGAATTAAATAGCTATATAAGTGGAATTCTGATCAGTAATTTGTTCAAAATTTAAATATGAAAGTTAAAGCGTGCTTAAACCAGAAAAAAGCCATTATATCATCACTAACGCGTTTGAAAAATAAAACGTTAGAGGATATTAATGAATTGGATTCTTCCGAGCTCAAAATTATAGAAAAAATAGGTTTGATACAATAGGGGAAGAATTGAAAACCATTTTTGATAATTTGTTTAGCCTTGCTAGGGATAATGAAATTGAGGATTATATCTTAGAAAAACAAGAGCTGTACGGTACATGGGAGGAAATGTTAATTTTATTGGATAGACGGGTCTCGCATCTAAATAAAACAAATAAAAGTACGGAAGTAATTCATACTAGAAATTCTGATTCAACCGAAATTAAACTTCCTACTTTGTCGCTTCCGACATTTTCTGGAATTATTGATGAATGGTTGACTTTCTCGGATCTGTTCCAAGCAGCCGTTACAAATAAGCAAAATTTAACTGGTGCTCAAAAATTACAATATCTCAAAGGGGTTTTAAAAGGAGATGCTCAGAAGATAGTTCAATCACTTCCAATAACAGATGGTAATTTTCAGATTGCTTGGGATCTTTTAAAGGAAAGATATTTTCATAAGCGGGAAATATTGAGCTCTTTAATGAAAAAACTTATGAATATTTCGCCGATAACTTGTGAATCCCATGCTCAAATTCTAAAGTTAGTCGATTCGACTAAGGAATGCGTTCGATTATTGGAGACTTTAGATCTCAAGGGGTCGAGGGCACAGCAGATATAATTGTAATGTTTATCATTCAATTAAAGTTAGACTCAACCACAAGAGGTTGGTGGGAAAGGTCTTTAGATAATGAAAAAATTCCTTCGCTCAGCGAGCTTTTACAATTTCTTTCGAATCATGCTAGATCACTTATAACTGAAGGTTATGGAGTTAAAAGAAACATTAGTAATAAGAAAGTAACACTAGTTGTGCTTCAGGTTTCCTCAACTGCATTGTTCTTACTGTCAGAACAATCATAATTTAAATAAATGTGATGCATTTCAAAATCTTTCTGTTCAAAAGAGAGTGAATTGTGTAAAATCGAATAACATTTGCTTCAATTGTTTGACTCAATTTCATAGGAAGTCTGCTTGTAAAAGCACTAATAGGTGTCGAAAATGTGGGAAATCGCATCACACATTGTTACATTTTGACTCCTAGTGAGCCAAATTCTTCCATTCCTAGAGATGCTAATAATTCAGTACTTTCAACTTCAGCGCAAATGTTTCACCCAGTTATGTTTGATGCTACTAATACTGATACAGGTCCAAATCCTCCTAATGTAAATAATCCAAGTATAACTTCTTGTTTAATGTTCGATTCCAATTCTCAGGTGCTTCTATGTACTGCACAAGTCAATGTTTGTTATTCTTTCGGTGGAACTCAGTTGTGTCGTGTTCTTCTTGACCCGGGAAGTCAGGCTTGCTTAATCACTAATAGTTGTTTGGAAATACTTGGATTGCCTAGGAAACGAGCACATGTGTGCATTTCATGTCTTGGAGCATCAGATACTCGAACTAATGGTATTTCGGAGATTAAGTTTACTCCTCATTTTTTTTTTTTTTACATCTAATATTTCCTTTGTAACTTGTAGTTAATAAGATTGTGGGTTAACTTCCACATTTCAGTTTAGATTCTTCTTGGTCTGAGCCTTTTAGTGATTTGAAGTTAGCTGACCCTACTTTTTTTAAGAGTGGGGTTCAGTCCTAGGAGAGCCCACACCCTTGGCGCGAATTATTTTGGGTTGGCGATAATTGAGCTATCTTGATAACCCTACCTTGATACACTAGATATGGTAAATCTAACTCTTTCTAGAAATATGCGAAAGGTTAGAAAGAATTGATTGAATAGTGTATGAAGGAAGGATTGATTGCTTAGCTTTATATGAATGTCCTAAATGTAACGATCGGCATGATGTCACATGGTCGAAAATAAAACGCTTTCTTCGAAATTGAACCAGACACGCCGAAGGTATGTTCGACCATTACCTCGCAGAATAAAAATGGCGGCGCTTACACGATCATTCACTTAGCGATGAGACCTTCAAGACTTTTTTAAAATCTGTTATTATGCTGTACCCTCCACTTGGAAAAGATCAGCAGTAAGAAAGTAAGTGCTGTTTTTTAATTTTTTTTATCTTAAATGCTTAATTTCTGTATTGTTTACATATATTTTCATTACGCATCCACCTTATCTCTCTGTATTCACTTGCCGCCATTGTCGGTTTCGCTTGGCGCCATCTCATTCTGGCTTGGCGCTTTTTTTGGTTTGTCGCCAAGGGTGTGGGCTCTCCTAGGATTTTACCAAGAGGGGTCCTATCGATATCCTCATTGGTGTAAACATAGCTCTTCCAATGCTAAAGGGTCAATCTCTTTCCCTTGGGGACAGTAAATCATTTGCAGTTCGTTCAGATTTAGGGTGGATAGTCGCAGGAAATGTTCCTTCTGAAGAGATGTTTTCTTCTATTGCGGTTAATAGCATCCAGGTAGTAACTGACGATTTAGTGAGTAACTTTTGGAAGTTAGATTCAGTACCTGAAGCTAGCTTATTAACTAGGGAAGAAAGGGCATGTGAAGATCATTTCATAGAAACTCATGTTAGAAATGAGGATGGACGATATGTGGTGCGATTACCATTTCATTCACCACCATCTAAATTAGGGGATTCGAGAGAATCAGCTATTCGAAGATTCAATTCATTAGAACATTCACTAATCAAGAAACCTGCGATTTCTTCTCAATATACAGATTTTATGCAGGAATATTTAACTTTAGGGCATGTGGAGCTTGTTCCTAAACATGACTACGCTAAAAGGGAAGCATATTATCTTCCTTATCACGCGGTTCTACGAGATTCGAGTACAACAACAAAATTGAGGGTTGTCTTCGATGCAACAGCCAAATCAACAACAGGACATTCTCTTATTGACCTACTAATGGTTGAACCCCGAGTGCAACGAGACGTGTATCCAATTCTGCTTTCCTTTAGAACGTTTCAAATAGCTGTGTGTGCAGACTTGGAAAAGATGTTCCGTCAAATAAAGATCTCATCGGAAGATACCAATTGGCAACGAATTCTATGGAGAGATAATCCAAAAGAGCTAGTGAAGGAATATAGGTTAACCACTGTCACGTATGGGACCTCATGTGCACCATATCTTTCCACTCGAACCTTGACTCAACTTGCACTTGATGAAAGGGAAAGGTATCCTTTGGCTTCATTCGCTACTCTTCATCATTTTTACGTAGATGATTTACTAAGTGGTGCCGCGACTGAAAAAGAAGCAGTTGAACTCGTCTGGCAACTAAAGGAGATGATGAGAAAGGGAGGTTTCAATCTTCGGAAGTGGCAGTCTAACAGTGAAACAGTGATCAAGGAGGTTCCCGAAAATCGAAATCTTAAAGTGGTGCAAAATGATGAAGAAATAAACATTCTTGGGATACAATGGAATTCCAAATCTGATTTCTTCAGTTTCAGTGTTTCATTACAAGAACAGAAGTGCGCTTATTCTAAAAGAGAAGTTCTTTCTGAAATTGCTCGCGTGTGTTTGATCCTCTAGGACTTTTATCGCCATGCGTCGTTTTTATGAAAATTCTTTTACAAGAGCTATGGAAATTAAATCTAGAATGGGACGAACCAATCCCAGAAGATTTAAATAAACAGTGGGCAGCCTTCCGAAAGGAACTTCATCTTATCGAAAAAGTGAAAATACCGAGGTGTGTCTTGCTACCTTCATACATTCAACTTGAGATACATGCCTTTTGTGATTCCTCCAAAAGAGCATACTGTGCAGCAATTTACCTCAAATGTATTGCATCCGAGTTTATCAGTGTCTCGCTTCTTACTTCTAAAACAATTGTTGCCCCGCTTAAAACTCAATCTTTACCTCGACTTGAGCTGTGCGCAGCGTTGTTGCTGTATTATGTATTACAAGTAGTGTTAAGGGAGTTTCCTCTATCTATTCACAAAACCATTGCCTGGACGGATTAGACAATTACTTTAGCTTGGCTAAAAACAGAACCATATCGCTGGCAACCATTTGTAGCCAATAGAGTTTCCAAAATTCAAACAACAATTCCATCAATTGAATGGTGTCATGTTTCTAGAATTGAGAATCCAGCCGATCTAGGTACGAGAGGACTCTTACCGTCTCAGCTTTTAGCTCATGATCAGTGGATTCAGGGGCCTCTCTGGTGAACCATGAATGAAATGTCATCTTATAAAATCCCAGAGACGTTCTCCTTTCCGGATAATGCATTGAAAGAGAAGAGGAGCGTTGTTACATGTGTTGCCAAAATTGTGCCTTTACCAGAATTTATTGACAGAATATCGTCTTTTAAAAAGTTAGTTCTTGTCTGTGCCTGGATTTTGAGATTCATAAAAAGTAGTCGTTTACCAGTCTCAAGAACTTTTGGTTACTTGAAATCATCGGAACTTCATACTGGAGTTGTTACTATTGTGCGTTTGATTCAACAAGCAGAATTTCCGAATGAAATTAAATGTCTTGTTCAAGGAAACCCTTTACCAAAAGATAGCAAATTACTTCCACTGAACCTGTTTTGTGATTCTGAGGGAGTTCTTCGGGTAGGAGGCAGACTTTCGAGGAATACGCGTCTAACATATGACCAAAACCATCCTATGCTTTTGCCCAAAAATCATGAGTTCACAAGAAAGGTAATAAACTTTTACCACATTACTTATCTTCATGCAGTTCCACAACTGACACTGTCATTGATAAGACAAAAATGTTGGTTTGTGGATGGTAGATCAGTAGTTTGTTACACGCTCAAAAGGTGTCTAATTTGCTTCAAGATGAATCTGAGATCTTCTCAATTAATGGGTGATTTACCACCTATCCGATTTTTGCAAATTCACCCATTCGAGAGTACTGGCTTGGATTTTGCTGGTCCATTGACCACTAAATGTGCTCATAAACGAAGTGTGGCAAAATTTAAATCCTACATTTGTCTTTTCATTTGTACTGCTACTAAGGCTGTACATCTTGAACTTGTTTCGGATTTATCGACTGCTGCATTTCTAACTGCTTTAAGTCGTTTCATTGCTAGAAGGTCTTGTCCGAGCAAAATCATCTCAGATAATGGATCCAATTTTAAAGGCGCGTCAAGTCATCTGAGAAGGCTCGTGGAGTTGTATCAGCAAGAAGAAGTACAAAACTTTCTTTCTGTCAAGGGAATTGAGTGGTCTTTCATTCCTCCATATACCCCACACTTTGGAGGTTTGTGGGAGTCAGCCATCAAGAGTGCCAAACAATTACTCATAAAGGCAACCAACTCTGTACTTAATTTTGAAGAGTGCTCTACCCTATTGATACAGATAGAGGCTTGTCGTAACTCAAGACCTCTCACAGAGCTCTCTCCAGATCCATCCGACTTCAACGCATTGACTCCAGCCCACTTCTTATTTGGAGGTCCTATTCATCAGTTTCCATAACCATCTCAGCCCTCAAGGTCTGTAGCTCTTTCTGAAAGATGGAACCTGATTCAAAGATTACGTCAGTACTTCTGCGATCGCTGGTTCACGGAGTATTTACATAGACTTCAACCTAGGTCCAAGTGGTAGAGAACTAAACCAAATTTTCAATTAGGAGATATGGTTATTGTCGAGAAAGAACAAACTGCTCCATTAAACTGGACTCTTGGCCGAATTAATAAACTATTTTTCGGACCTGACCAAAAGGTACGTGTTGTGAGTGTAAATACTAAATACGGACAGTTAACTAGAAATGTAAACAATATTTATCTTTTACCTAACTCTCAAGAAATTTGAACTTTAATTTAATTTATTTTATTCTTATTTTATCATATATTATATTATCTGTATTTCATTGTTGTATATTTCATAACCTCTCCTTTTTGAAACCCTTCTGAGAGGTTTCAAGGGGGGCGGTATGTTGAATAGTAAAAGCCGTTAGGTAGCGCTGTTGCAGTGAGCCGCTTCCATTTAGAAGTGGTCTTGTGGCAACAGCCAGTGCATGTATCTTTCTTAAGATGTAAACATACTATATACTATAGTGAAACATTCTTTTGTGAAATATTCTTGTGTCGAAATTCTAATTTGTGAACTATGCTATTACTTGTGAACTGTGTTATTACGTGTGAACTATTCTATTTATATTGAAATATATATATTCTTCAGTATTAAAATATATCCAATAATATCAAATTGAACTCTTGGAATTTTCATTGAATCAATTTACTTTCAACATACTGGAATGCGAAACCGATACCTTTAGTCTTAGATTACAATTTTATTACAGTCCGCTAAATTCGTCGCTAGTGCTAATATACAATCTGCGCTTTGGATTGCGATGAGTAGCAATGAATTATGTAAAACCAAATTTTGAAAACTTCTCCGTGTATGTAATGTGAAACTAAAAGTTTTAAAAACGTTTCCATGTGTAATTTAATTATTTATTTTGTCATGGAAGTACTTTCTCATAAATTTCGTAAATGATTGGCGTAATTTCTAACTGGGACTTTTTTCTTATGCGGTCCCTCTCCACCACATAAAAAATTTTTTTGTAGTATTTCGACGTATTTCTTTGTTGTACGTAAGAATTTATGAAATTTTCGAATATTTTTTTTTGTGCGGTTATTTTTATGAGGTCCCTATCTACAGCACAAAAAGAGGTTCAACTGTACTATGGGAAATACTATTCTCATACTTTTAATTGGAACTTAATGTACTAACTTTTCTAATTCAAATGAAATATAGTTAAAAGTTGATTTTTTTTAAAAATTGCGTCACTTAACGATAGTTAGACTTTTACTCGATAACGAATTTCATTTTTACGCTTTTCGAAAATTTGTCACCTATTTATTTAGACGAGGGCTGTAAATTAAATAGTGGCACACACAACTTAACCTAGAACCTCACTGAAGAGCGGGCTTGCGCAAATAGTATATGAGAGTGGTGAGATGATGTTGTTGTCAAAGTGCAGAATGCAAAAACAGTCGATATAGTTAGAAAAGTAGTTGTTGTGTTGCGTTAAAATGAAGAGTTTCGTTTCCATCGCTCTAAAGCATGTTTTTAAAAAAGTAA
Organism: Trichonephila inaurata madagascariensis; assembly: GCA_019973955.1. Taxonomy (NCBI): domain Eukaryota; kingdom Metazoa; phylum Arthropoda; class Arachnida; order Araneae; family Nephilidae; genus Trichonephila; species Trichonephila inaurata. Next base: position 139,842 of record BMAV01010093.1, on the reverse strand, counting down.
TCTGCGGTAAGGGAATTCATTTAATTATTTTTCAAAATTAAATAAATTTATTTAAAAAGGACTTATTAAATATTTTACATAATTATGAAACAATTAGATTAATATTTTTTAACAAAAAAGACATGTATTATTTTTATTATATTAATTATCAAATAATTAATTTATTAATAAGAATAATATATTTTATGGATTATTTTATATTATATATAATATTTTATTTATAATATATTGTATTTCACATTATAAAACTATTTGTGACTAATTTTTGTATAAAATATCATTTAATATTTATTATATTTTTTATTATAAATATTATTTATTAATATAAAAATATATTTATGAAATACAATATAAATATTTATAAAAGTACAGTCATTTTTGTACTTAATAAAATATCATTTAACATTTAATAAACCTTTCATAAATAAACTTATTTAATTTTAAAAAATAATTAAATGAACTGGTGGAAAAAAAGTTGATCGCGTGTTTCGAACCGTATCCACCCGCATAGAAAGCAGGTGTCATACCAACTATACCATTGAGTCACTGGAGGTAACTAAAACTTAATAATACAAAAGCTAAGCATGAATTTCGAAGGCTATTTTCTCCGAATTGACTGGCCAATCAGCGTAATAATATTGAGGGTTGAACACCCTAAAGGAGTACTACTATTACACCAAGTCTCATCCCCAAATGAATTTCCTCAGTCGTGCCCTCCCCTTATAAGACGTCATCTGCTGGTTTGGAGGACGAGGTCATGAGATCTTAGTATTTTAAAGAAATTGAGTCTGAACTCTCAAATTACTCGGTTATCCCATTACTACTGATATCTATACAGCACCTGAGGAGCTATGGCCTAAAATTATTGACATTCAGTCAGATCAAATAAATGTCTTAGGCTATAAAATTGAATTTTACAATTTATTGTCAGCTTAATAATTTCCATGCATTTAGACATTCGCAGGGAAATAGTAGCTTATGTTTGTTTGACATATATTTGCGAGAAAAGTTTTTCTTTCATGAAGATGAACAAGAGTAAATATACATCCAAATTGGCGTACATAAACTTGCAGGCTGTGATGAAAATTTCAACAAGCAATCTCAGTTCTGATTTTAAGAAAATGTAGAAAAGTGTGATGGGGTACATTTGGACCAGTAATCTGGTTCAAAAATTAAATGTGCTTGTAGCTAGACATAGTATGAAGTTAGTACGATAACTAAAATGAATAAAACTGTTAATATTTTATTTCAACTATATTTATTATTTTGTGTAATGAATGCAATCCTTTTTAAAAGGTGTGGCCCTCTGATATCTGTCAATCCCTCATTGTAGTTCACGAGCCAAAATAAATCGCATATACCCGGCGAAGGAGTATCCAAAAGAAGCCGTCGAAAAAGAACATACAAACAAAATGTAATTTTATATAAAAACAAAATGTAAATAGAAATTAAATTTTTAGAAAATAAATTTGATTTAATAAGCAAAGACTAAGAAGCATGTATGTAAAAATGTTTTTCCAGTATTTTGTTTACTTTTTTGTGACTACTGCACGTATATATATATAATATCTTTCATAGTTGTAAATATAATGCTGAACAAGAAATCTTGTGTATCTATCATGACGTTTGCGGACAATATTCAAATATTTTTGGTGCAGTAATCGGAGGCTAAAAACAAATTTATTACCATTTGTCATAACAATATGATACATTTGTTGAAAAAATAACTTCTTATTAAAATTGTTTATGTTTATTTCTGAGTAAATGATTTATAATTCTCATCAGTCTACTCAATTCCCATGAAATTTTTTATCAAAGTAGACTTTTTGTAAACGACTAGAGAAAATATTGCCGTGCTTTTTTTATAATTTGTCCAAGTTTTATTTTTAACACCTAAGTCCAAATAAATGTAAAAAAAAATGTACTACATGAAATTGCACTTTCGTAAGAATAACTTTTTTTAATAGTATTTTATAATGGCAATTTGAAACAATAAAAATAAATATTGTTTGGAAACAAGTTAGAAAAGAAACGAGAAAATATTTCTAAGGTATTTCTTAAAATATATTTAATGGTGTGATCGATAAAAAAATTTCGCAACTTGTTGATGTTTCTCAAATGTAGAAATCAATTTCTCCGAATGTTTAAAAATGAAGCAGAAGATCTCGGGTATATTTTGGGTAAACAATATTTTTTTGTTTCAATATTTATCTAAATTATAGTCCTTAATTTTTTTATTAGATTTCGTTTCTGCCAGTTCTCTTTATGAGCCACGATGATTAACTTTTTGGAATTTTAATACTTTAAAAATTACGCTGATTAAATTTCCTGCTTTGATAACCTTCATTATCTTCAACACAAAATTTTTCTTTTCGTTTTCCCTTTTTTGTAGAAGACTTAAAAGTGAAAATCTTTATTTTTTTTAATCCGTGACTCTTTCTTCATTAACATCGTTGTACTTAACATACTAAATCTACCTTCTGCTAATGATATTTCGATGAAAGTTTTAACCGCCACTATTTTTAAAGAAAATCATTTATTATCTATTGTTTATATTTTAAGATGAAATTCCTCTTTACTGCTTATATCTTTTTCTGAATTCTTTCATACATTATTCGGTAACAATTGAAGACGATCTTTCAGCAAAGGGAGAATTAATTGGAGTTTATATTATTGATTTCTTGTGTTTCTATACCAATTAAAAGGGGATTAAATTTGAGGTACATTCGGAATAGAGAATCCTATTTCGGCTTCAATGTTATGTGGTTTTATCACAAACGAAAAACGAGGAATTAAGGTAAATATTGTTCTCTCACTTTTTGCTTAGCCTCTGAAATAGCTCTCTTAGCCCCTCCAACTCCGTCCCCGAGCAGCATGCCACAACGGGGGATCAATGCAGTTTTTCTTTTTCTTCTGAAATATTCTAGTTTCTCGAACCACAGAAATACTTAAATAAAGGTAAAAATTAATTTATGTTAAATTTTATTTTAATAAAAGAAGTAAACGGCCTCTTAAAATGTTTTCCCTTTTTTGCCTTAAAATATTTTCAGATTATAAAAGATAATTTTAATTTCATATCTTGTTCCCTTTCTCTACCATTTACCTTGCTCAATAATTAAGCAATGCGAGGAGTCAAAATATCTCTTCTCATTTTGTATCTTGAGTTTAAAACAACCAATTAGTGTTCATTAACAATCAAAAAGATTATAAATGTTTCTTGCACTTAATATTAAAAACAATTTCTGCTAATTTTGATAAGGAATTGATTTTTTGTGATTAAAGAAAAAAATAGCTCTTTATTATTTACTCTTTAATTTGCGGCATTTGATTTATCTTACTTTTTAAAGACACCATGTAAAATTTGTGTGTAATATAAATAAACTTATACAATATCTATAATTTTTTTTTATTTAATGTTTTTTCAAAAATTTTTTTAACATTTAGTCGAAATCCTTTGAAATTACCGAACCGTGATCATTTGTTTGTAAATATATCATTAATTAGTTACTAACAACATTTAATGACGATTTAATGGAAGTTAATAGTTTGTTTCCTTCTCATAGAATGTTGATTGTTGTTTTGAAGGTGATGTTTAAAATTAATAATAATTATGTTACTATGCATAAGACCGAAGTCGGTAAAATGAAGATTTCTTCAGGTGAATGTCACTTCACATAGTCTCTTTGTTTATTATCAAAATGTTTGCTATACACCCTTATTTCTTACTTACTTCAGTGTCAACTTTCATCATGAACTAATGGTGAAAGGTTTATAAAAATATCCTTGTTTCTCTTTTAAATCCTACTTTTTTATTAACATATAATTATATATGTTAAAAAAAGGGAAAGCTCAAATAAGAGCATGTGCAATAAACTGTTGGAGTTAAAACGAATAGTACATTCTAACTGAGAACAGGAAAACAGTACTAATAATAAACTAATCTAACTATATGATTGACGTTGTACAGTGTCGCACACAGAAGTTTTTCTAGGCGAGGGGCCAAGAGTCGAAAGTCCCTCACTATCGCATCATACCCCGGTTCACTGCTCAATATATTCTTTTGATTTTATCGATTGTCGGGAATAAAAAAGCAGTAAAAAAATTAATTATTGAATAAATATTTATAAAATTTATTAATATAATAAGTTTTTAATAACGAATATTTAATTAAACTACCAGAAAATACACAAAATTAATTATTTACTTTTCTGATATTTCATAAATAGAAGCAGCAAACTAAATTCAATGTTATACACTGAAGAGCAAAACAACTGGCGCGCCTGCCTACTATCATGTTGGGCCTCCACGAGCACACAGAAGTGCGGCAACACGACGTGGCATGGATTCGATTAATATTTGAAGTAGTGCTAGAGGTAATTGACATCATGAATCCTGCAGGGAGGTCCATAAATCAGTAGGAGTAAGAGGGGGTGGAGATTTCTTCTGAACAGCACGTTGCAACTCATTCCAGAAATATTCAATAACGTTCATGTCTGGGGATTTTGGTGGCCAGCGGGTGTCTAAATTCAGAAGAGTGCTCTTGGAGCCACTCTGAAGCAATTCAGGACGTGTGGGGTGCCGCATTGTCCTACTGAAATTCCCAAGTCCGTCGGAATGCACAATGGACAAGAATCGGTGCAGTTGATCAGACAGGATGCTTAAGTACCTGTCACTTGTCAGAGTCGTATCTAGACGTGTCAGGGGTCCCATATCACGCGAAATGCACACGCCCCGTAAAATCACTGAGCCTCCACCAGCTTGAACAGTCCCCGGTTGACATGTAGGGTCCACGGATTCAAAAGGTTGTCTCCATACTCGTACACATCCATCAGCTCTTTTCAATTAGAAATGAGACTCGTCAGGCTTGGCAACGTGTTTCCACTCATCAACAGTCCAATGTCGGTGTTGACGGGACCAGGCGAGGCGTAAAGCTTTGTGTCGTACAATCAGCAAGGGTACACGAGTGGGCCTTAGACTGCGAAAGCCCATATCGATGATGTTTCGTTGAATGGTTCGCACGGTGACACTTGTTGATGGCCCATCACTAAAATATACAGCTATTTGCGGAAGGGTTGCACGTCTGTCACGTTTAATGATTCTCGTCAGTTCTCGTTGATCCCGTTCTTGCATGGTCTTTTTCCAGCCGCTGCGATGTCGTAGATTTGATGTTTTACCGGATTCGCGATATTCACGGTACACTCATTAAAATCCAAATTTTGTTGCTACCTCGGAGATTGTATGCCTCATCTCTCATGTGCTGATTATAACACCACGTTCAAACTCAATTAAATCTTGATAACCTGCCATTGCAGCAGCAGTAACCTATCTAACAACTGTGCCAGACATTCGTTGTCTTATATAGGCGTTTGTACCTACACTAGGCTCTTCAGTTTAGAAGAACCAAGTCATGGAAGAAGAAAATAAAAATCTCACTTTAATATCTGTAATTACAAAACTAAAATTAAGATGGCTGTAGTGTTTTCGTTTACAGTCAGCAACCTGCTTCTATAGGTTTACAAGCAGTGAAATAATAAAATCTATTTCCCTGGATTTTTTTGCGATATAATTTATAGTTTTCTCTTGAATGATGGAAACATCGCTTTAATTCATCAGTGCAAAACCATTTGAAAGTTCATTACGCATGGTGTTTCTCGAGTATACTTTTAGCCTTCTCAAAGATCTCTCGCTTGTGCAATTCATTACAGAAAGAGCGGATACAATTTTTGAAAGTCAAGGGGGGACCCCTCGACCCTCCTTGCATGCAAAACTAACGTTATAAATTCTTATTTAATGCAATAATTAAAACTTTTCATTTTGAGTTGCACAAAAGTCTGTAGCTTGTTAAATTGACTTTAGTCATGGAACACTTCTATTTTGAAATGACAGCCTGTTTTGCCTTGTCATCCACTTCTCGAATTAGATGCAACTGCTTCCCTTAATGGCATTTCTTGAGAAATTCTTTCTATGGAAAGTATCTTTCCTATACAAATTGCAAACTGATAACGGGATAAAGCTGATTGAGGAAATTGTTTTATATTCTGATTTATAAAAGTTGAAGCACCACCAACAAACAACAACAACATATTTTGGGCATCTCTACGATCATGGTTGAACTAGCTAACCACCTTTCCACAAACACATACTTCGGAAATGGCTTGATTATTGAATTCTTTATCATTTTCGAGTTCAATAAATCTGAGCCACCAAATGTTAAAAATATTTGAAGAAAGTTATATGGTCTCTAATACAGGGTGTCTCCGTATACTGTATAAAAACTCGGAGGTAAGGCAGAAAATACCATGAAGAGTCTTAATTACATGGAAAAGTATGGGCAGAAAGCGAAAGGTGGCTGGCCATAAGTTTGCAAAGTTGAAACGTGTGGTTTCCTCATTTCAGAGACTCCCAGGGTGCGATGAACATGAATCGTTATACGAAATCCGAGTTAGTGGATATCCACTTTATTAACCCTTTGCCGGTTAGGGTAATGAGCAGTTTTCGTTTACTTAAGGTCAGTCAGTCGGGTAAGAACCTTTTGGAAATCGATTTTGAGAGTTTTTGGTATTTCTAAAATCTCCAAATCAAGACCTTTCCAAAGATATAACATACAAGCCATTACATGAATAAGAAGTAATTCGAAATGATTTTTTAAAAAAAATAATCAGCTGATTTACCACTCCCATTTTGACATATAGAAATGTAAACATTGTCTTTTTAAAACTGGGGAAAAGTTGCAAAGCCTCGATTAATTTTTATTTTTTAATACCCAAATTAACTTTAGATAACTGTATAACTACAACTGCTAGATTTCCTAAATACCTTTGGAGGCAATTTCAGATTTTCATGTGGATTTTAGGAAATGTTATACTTAAATGTAGTCATTCTTTACTGAAATTAAGGTCTTTTCTTTAGTTTAAATTCATTTTTAATTAGTTATTATTACTTATTACTAAATTTTCACGTGTTTAAGTAAAGTGTTAAAAAAAAAACAAATTAAGATATATGATTCTGACCAGGTGAGAAATATATACTTAATGAATCTTAATTTTATAACTGCATAAAACATAATGAAGATAATATGTGTTGGAAAAAAATTTATTGGATAATACTTTTACAAGGTAAGAGAGATTTTTATAAAAATTGTTTTTTAATGTTTTTTTTTTAAATTGTGTTAATTTACTGTATGCATGTACTGTTTCTTAAATGCAATTGTGTATACTGAAGTGACATTTTTGAAATATTCTTAAGCAGATATCATAATAAAAAAAGAAAAATTTTCAATAAATTCATAATAATCACATTTGTTCTCTCAACTAAATTTCGATTTTCAAAAAAACTAATTAATATATTTAAAAAATTTCACTTCAGTATAAATATAAATGTATAATTAATACATATAATCAAAATATTGAGTCTTTATATTTAATAGTTTCTGAGAAAAAGGAATGAGATGATACATCAAATGGGATGTTTGTTGTCTTTGCGAGAAGCTTGTTATACATACTTAAAAATACATAAATTTCATTTTTAAAAACCTAAAAAAAGTTTTATTTTGGCTTTTTTAGAAATCATTTGTCCAGTTTAGAGTAATTTTTGAAGTTTAAAACTTAGAAACTGTCTGCAACAACAAAACCAATAATAATTTTATAAAAGCCTCACGAAAACTTGCGAAATGTCGTATAATCAGGTATATTTTTGTATACCATCTCAAATTCATACCGGAACCTTATTGATACATTTTCACATTATATTTATGATGCTTTATTTTAAAATTTGATATTAGTAATGCATAAAAGCTACAAATTCTTCAAAAATTGATGTAAAATTTGAGAAAATTGATATATTACTAGAAAATGTCTCGTTAAAAAAAAACTGAAAAATACTATTCTGGGTAATTTAAGCCTTTTTTGTTAACTATTTTATGCAAAATAAATTGCAAAGATGCTAATGTTTAATAAAATGCAACAAATACATGTTGGAATACATTATTTTTGTGATAGTTGCACTTTATAATAAAAATTTAAATTTAATTTAAAATAAATAGTTTCTTACAAACAGGGATCTAAACAAGCTAAATTTAACACTGACGGTATAGGGTGTACCAACTACTCTTATTGGACGCGGTAGCCGAGTGGTATAGGTATCAGATCGTGTCTTGCCTTGTCACGAGTTCGAGCCCAGTACCGCTAAAGATCCTCCGTGTAGGGCAGCGATGCACGTTAAATCTGTCGAGAGCTGAAACGTCCTCTCGTAGTTGTGGTGTGGTAGTTAGGAGAGGGGGGTGCCAGCTCATGTGTCGTCCACCTCACTTGACTGTGGTTCAAAATTATGTGGTCCGTCGCCAAAAGCCCTCGAGTAGCTGAACGGTGCGACGTTAATATTCAATCAATCCGACTATCCTTAAGGACTTGTTTGTAATTGCAGTTAATTCTCAAACTTCGCTTAATAATATTCAGAAGTTCCAGTATTTAAAAAGTTTGCTTTCAGATGAACCCACGTCTCTAATAAAGCATATACCATTGTCTCTAATGAGTCGTATGAAGAAGCTTGGGGGAAAATTGATCGATTGATACGATAAAAAAAGCAAATTGTTTATGCTTTAATTAAAGCGTTTTTTAGATCAAAAGGTTATTTCTCGAGTAAATATGACAAATTTAAGAAATCTAGTGGATACTAGTGACGCATGGTTAAGAGAATTGGGAACTGAAGCAACGAACAGAGACAATTGGTTAATTCAAAGATTAATGCAAAAATTAGATGAAGAAACGAAAAGACTGGTCATTTAAAACCGCCGAGAAGGATTTTCCTACTTTAAAGGAATTTTTAGAATTTTTAAATGTCAGATGTTCATCTCTGGAATGAATGACTTCTAATGATTCTGAAACTAAAGTATCTACTAAGTCTAATTTTATTGCTTGTAAAAATAATCCAGGAAGTAAATCTGATAAGAATTTTTTTAAATGTTCAGGTGTACGTAAGTTATTTAGATGCATGAAGTTTAAAAATATGGATTTAATTGCTAGGAAGAACTTCGTAAAGAAAAATTATCTTTGTTTCTTGAGTTTAATTAGCCACAAGCTTAAGGATTGTCCTTATAATCATTTAAAATGCAGTATTTGTCAAGGTAAACATAACTATCTCTTGCATGAAGATTCTAATCGTAATAGTGCATTTTTGTTAAATGTCAATACTAATTGTAAGCCAGATACTGATTAAGATTACTGATTACCTTAAAAAAAGTGTCGGTCAACAAGAATTGTCTACAGAATTATATAAACAACGCTTAACTCTAGTACATCTGTAAATAGTGCAAAATAGTTAGTTTTGTTGTTAATTTTTAATAGTTTTGTATGGAATAGGATTATCAAAGTATTTTTAAAATACTTAAACGTACTGTAAATATAAATCGATTCAATGAAAGATTTTGAATTTTTACAATTCTGTATTAACCTAAAAAAACATAAAAATTGTTTCTATAAAGAATGTGTTTTGACAATCTCTTAGACACTCGCAATATGGTAAATAAAATAGCACTAAATTTCATAAACACTACAGCAAAAGTTTTGCTACGTAATAACGAAAAGTGGTTCATTATTATTTAGAGCATTACTGGATAGCGGATACGAATCTAGTTTTATGAGTGAAAATGCTATTAACATTTTGGGATTACAGAGATGCAATGATAGCTTATCTCTTAGCTGAATAAATGGAATTCAAGCAGGAACCACACGTGGCTCGGTGGGTCAAGATTCTGCGAAGATCAAGTTAACAATTAAAAAGTATATATTAAACAAAGTTACGTCTCAAATTCTATTTGAAAGGGTTAATATAAAGGAATTGGATTATTTAAAATGTATTCCTTTTTTTAGAGCGGACGAAGATTTCTCAAGGCAATCGGAATGTGATGTTATTTTAGGTTCCGACTGTTTCCTTTCTACTTTGTGAAATGGGCAGAATTACTGGGTCTAAGGGATCGCTCAAAGCACAGTCTTTGACTGGGTTGCAGCAGGAAAAATTCAAGGAAATTGAAAATCTCCTTTTATGCAATCGCATTTGATTAGCGTTAAAATGAGTGCAATATCGATTCTATATTACAGCATTTTTGGCAAATAGAAGAATTACCTCTTAAAAACCTTTCATAATAAGAGGAGGATGAATTTTGTGAAAATAACTTTAAAGAAACTTATAAAATTAATGAAGGAGGATTCGTGGTTAAGTTACCTATTTATGGAGCCATTAATCAATTGGGAGATACAAGAGGGATGGCACTTTCCAGGTTATTGGCTATGGAAAATAAATTTAAATCTGATGCAGAACTTAAGTGGGAATATAAGAGTTTCTTGGAAGAATATATAAAGAATTGTGGGTCATATGTCGCTTAACCCGCGGTCACTCGCGCCTGTTTTTGCTACCTTCGTTACTCGCGGGGTGTAGAGAACACCCCAAACTTTTAACACGTGTATTTAATTATGAAAATAAAAATTAAGTCATTATGATACATATTTATAAAGTACAAGATGTTTTTGTATTATACAAATAAAATTATTAAATTTATTGCACACAAATGAGACTAACATTAATTTAAACTAAACATACAAAATTTTCATTTTAAAACACATAATTTTATATTTTTTCATAAACCAGTATAAAACGTATATGCCAGTAATAAATATACTTTATAATTAATGAGATAATGATAGTAGAAAGTAGAAAAATAATATTTTAATCATTTTCCAAACTTTCAGAGCAGACTGTATACAAATGCTCAACTTCTCGCGGGAGTTCTCAGCCCTCCAGATAAACTTTTGAAGGTCATTACATTCCAATCGTTCCTTGAAGAGGGATTGAATCACGCCTGAAGATTCAATGACCTAAAAGGTGCAGCTAAAGAAAAAATAGTGGTTCTGCACATTCTTTTTAGAAATCTGGGAGGATTTTCTTGTTGCTGGGGTGTACAGAACACCCCGCGCGAGTGATCGCGGGCTAATAAAGAACTAGATGCAAAAATATCGTATTTTCTTCCTCACGACGCAATGTGGAGAAAGGATTTAATTACAACTAAACTTATAATTGTATTTGATGGATCATGCAAGCCTCCTAATTCTAATGCATTAAACTCAGTTTTGCGAGTTGATCAAATTTTGCAACCAGATATTTTTACTTTTCTTGTAAGATTTAGAGTAAAGGAAATTGTGCTTTTACTTCTGACATAAAGCAAATGTATAGGAAAATTTTAAATGATCCGGACGATCAAAACTTGCAAAAGATAGTTTGGAGACAGTCATTAGATTACAATATTAAAGAATATAAGCTTTCGACAGTAACATATGGTACTGCATCGGCCCCATTTTTGGCTACTAGATGCTTACACCAAATATCATTAGACTGCAACTCCCGAAATCCAGAACTATCTAGTATAATTCATAATTCCTTTCATATGGAGGATTTATGTCTAGAGCAATGTATAATAAGGAAGCAATCGCTTTGATTCAAGCTTTAACTGAAGCTTTACATGCTCGAGGATTCCATCTCCGAAAGTGGCGTTCCAATTCTCGAGATATTTCCTTTTAATCAATTATCTAGTATATCTAATCAATATATCTAAAATCAATCAGTTTAATCAACATATCTAAAAAACTAGGATTTAATGAAGCAAATGTAGAAATTCATCCTGAAAATGTTTAAAAGCGTTGTGTTCTATTTTGGACTCTAAAGAAGTAGATTCATTTTCAATATAAATTTTAAATTTGAAGGCGAGATTAAAAAAAAAAAAGATCCTTTTTACCCCAATCAGTAAGACTTTTTTACCCTTTAGATTTTCTTTCGCCTTGCACGTTATTAATTTAAATGTTCTAACAATAGTTATGTTTACTAAAACTCGATTGGGAGATGCTCTACCTGGGCACTTTGTATTTACAAAGAAAAAAGTTTCAAATGGAATTTCTAAAAGTTCGCCGTCTATCAATTGCGAAATGGATTCAATTTACAAATAAGTAACTTTTCATGGGTTTTCAGATTCATCAGAAGCAGCTTACGCTTGTGTCATCTACGCTGTGCAAAGAAATCGGGAAGCGACTAAAGTTAGGATGTTGGGCTCAAAAAGCAAAGTCACTCCTCTGAAGCCCTTATGTATCCCAAGACTAGAGTTGAATGGAGCTTTATTGTTAGCATGGTTTTGCAATTTTGTTTAATTGTTTAAAGGATCATGTTATTAATGTTTATGCTTTGACTGATTCACAGGTTGTGTTGTCTTGACTATCACCTTTCCAGAAACTAAAAGCCGTTTGTTGCCAATAGGACATCTGAGATACTGGATATAATCTCTTGTAAACAAGGGCGTTATGTTCCTTTGAAAAAGAATCCAACCGACCTTGGCTCCAGAGGCATGTCACACCTAAAGATTTACCCGACTGCAGTCTATTGTGGGAGGGGGGGGACCTCAATGGTCAACTACTATAGAAGACTGGCCCAAGCAACACAATTTAAAGAACAAAACGAATCGGACATAAACGAATGTTTATAAGGGAAACTAGAAAGACTTTTATATTTTTCAATTTCTGCTATCATAAAATTATACACCTTTAGATATGTTTTCGATACAAAACGGTACACATTGTCTTGATTTATAGTATTTTACAGTTTCGAATAGCCCGGTTTCGGAACAATATAGTACATATTGCCCTGATTTATATTATGTACATACATAATTAATTTAATAAATAAACAAAATAACAATTAAAATAAATAAACAAAAAAGTCTCGTTTAACATAGTTTCAGTATAGCATTGTAAGCATAAACCTGTTATACAAGGGATACTTGTATTTACAAATTATTTGTTTATTAAATGTGCGACGGGGCTTTCATCGCGATTTCTATTGATGTCCTCTTTGGGTTGCTTTGGGGCCGAAATGGTAATTAATTACAACCAACTCAAGAAGAAGAACGTGGTGATGTAAATTAGGAATCATATATATATTGGAAAATAGTAGTAGAGCGAAGTCTATGTCCGGGTGAAGTCTATGCGCAGAAGGGATTTTTAAGTGGGAAGTGAAGTCGCTAAGTGGAGAGTTAGCTGTAAAGTGATTTGGGATAAGATTAGAAGAAGCCTAACTCCGTGAAATAGCCTAGCCGAGCCGGGACGGCCGAACCAACGGTGGGTTCGAGGCCATAAGGAATAGTGTCGGATTAAAGCCTTATCAGAACAGATACAGAACGTAGCTGATTATCTAGGATATAGCGGTAAGCAGTTTTATATAAGCTATAAGGAAAAGGCGTATATATATTGGTGCTAGAGAAATCAATCTATAAAGTTAGATTCATTGGTCAAGTACGCGACTATTTGGTAACATGTGTTGCGTCTTCTCATTATAGATCAACCTTTTTATTATTATTATTGTGTATTGTGTTTAAGCTATATATATAAGACCTTAATAAACAGGTTTTAAAAATGAATAATTTAAGTGGTTCTTCGTTCTTCCCCTCAGAAACAGGTCTCATAGATAATGTAGAAATGGGGTCCCGACGGGTGGGGCTTCACAAATGTACTGTGAAATTTCAAAGGAAAAAGTATTTAAAAATTATAGATATTAATTTTAACGTTTGCAAAAAATATATATAACTAGGCATATTTCAAAACAACATTAGAGGACAAGTGAACAAAGGATTCTTCTTTTATAACAACTATTGAGTTTGAAAAAAGTGTCTAGACTTTTTAGACTTTTATCTGTTTTGTATTATTGTTAATTCTGGAGAATTTCATAAGAGGAAAGACTTTCGAAATTTCGAATGTTTCTTTACTAACCGTTTACCAACTATAATACATAAGGGCGAGTTTCTAAAATTTCATAATCTAGAGGATTTACCGTTAATTCTCCCCTTAATGTACTGCTTTGCCAGTACATTAATACACCCTGCTTTGATATTTAAAACCCAACTACGTGAGGAAGCAAATTATGATTTTGTCTGAATGTGGGTAAAATATTTTCTGTCAGAGGCGTTTGACTGAAATTTTCGTTTTTACCGGTTTCAGAGGTGTAAAGATAATTGATGATTGATGGACGACGAGTATCAATGATTTTAATTTAATTTGCTTCGACAACTTAAATATCTTCTTTTTTTTGGGGGGGGGCTTCATTTGGTGTTTATTACTGCCACACTCTAAAGCAACAAGAGATCTTTTGATAACGGTTCTCGTAATTAGAAATCAGAGTTAACTGTATCAGAACTTTGGCTTTATAATGAACTGTTTTTTGTGATCGAAGTTGAGAGAGACACGTGTAAAATTCAATGCAGTAATTTGAGTTTAGCAGTTTCAAATCCCCTTTGGTAAGTGATCAGATTTTCATGAGTCTATCATTCGACTTTCAGCATTGGCTTACAGTTTGTTTTTTTTACTTTAAAAAGTCAACAAAATTAAAAGAAATTTCACGAACTTTATTTTTGGAAAATGACATTTCCTGAATCAAAGGGTAAAAAAAATAAATATTTCTCACCCTTTTTTATCACTGTTTGTGAAACTTTTGTTGATTCTGACGGTTTTTTTACGGTTAAACCACAAATAAAAAGCTGGTTGACAAAGCTTCTTTCATTTCATCCATTTTGTTTTCTTATTATATTTTCAACACCAGTAATATACACTGCTGGCCACCGTAAATGCAACACCCTGAAGGAAGCATGCAAATAACATGAAATTTACAACATGCAGTAGCGGAGGTGAGATATGCAAATGATTAGAATTTCAGCGCAGACACACATCGCGCTATTTAAGGCTTGGAGATTTCGACGATTTCAAGTTCGGCAATTGTGTTTTTCTAGTGTTTTTTTTTTCAAAAAACGATCAGTTATGTCTCATAGACAACAGCGATCAGCTTTTGGTCAAGTATCCGAGTTCAACAGAGGAAGGATAGTGGCCTACCGAGATTGTGGATTATCTTTCAGGCAAATCGGTAGTCGTGTTGGACGAAACCAAACAACTGTAATGCGGATAAGTAACCGTTGGATTCAGGAGGGTACGACGAATCGACGTGGTCGATCGCATCCACCTCAGAGCACCACTTCACGTGATGACAGGCAAATTGTGCGCATGGCAGCGATGGATCGCTCAATCACATCACGAACCATAGCACAGCACATTGAGTCTGTAACGCATCATTCAGTGTCTGCACCTGCCATTCGACACCATTTACAGCTGAATGGTCTGTCTGCAAGACGTCCATTGCTTGGTCTACCCTTGACGCAGAACCACAGACGTCTCCGCCGCCAATGGTGCGATAAAAGAAGGATGTGGGCTGCAGAATGGAAGGAAGTGTTCTTTACTAATGAGTCACGCATCTGTCTGCAACACCACGATGGTCGGATTCGCGTCTGGAGACACCGTGGGGAGAGGATGCTGAGCAGCTGCGTTATGCACCACCACACTGGTCCTGCACCGGGTATTATGGTATGGAGTGGTATTGGATATCACTGTAGCACTCCTCTAGTACGCATTGCCGGTACTTTAAACAGCCAGCGCCACATCTCCGAGGTGTTGGAGCCAGTTGTCTTTCTTTACCTACATTGCTTGGCCACAGCCATATTTCAACAGGATAATGCGTGTCAACACGTGACACACATTGTCCAAAGGTTCTACGTCAATCACCAGATTGAATTGCTTCTCTGGCCGGCTCGCTCTCTGGATCTTTCGCTGATAGAAAACATGTGGTCTGGGGTTGCTCAACGATTGACCCAGATTAGACCCCCAGCTGCCACACCAGATCAACTTTGGCAACATGTGGAAGCTGCTTGGTCTGCTGTACCCCAATAACACATCAAAAGTCTCTTTGATTCAATGCCGAGGCATGTGGCAGCGGGGAAGTCCAACAATGGCGGCTACTCTGGCTACTGATTCTGGCAGGAACCACCCTTCACAGAAGTCTATAAATTTAATCATTTAATACTTGGTCAACATGTTATCTGCAAAATAAATTTTGTTGTGCTATCTCTTGTCTTTCTTGGTGTTGCATTTACGGTTGCCAGCAGAGTGTGTGTGTGTATATTATATTTCCCTACTTGAACACAGATTCCTTTAAGCATGTTCAGAGAAAAATTCTGTATTATTTGTGAATTGAGGAGTGTTCTTTAAGTTATCAGTTGTTCATGAAATGTAAGCAGTTTAAGACAGCATTTCTCAAACTGTGAGGCGCGCACCCCTAGGGGGCGTGATAACTGTTCAAGGGGCACGCGAGCATACTTAAAAGTCAAAAATAAAGGATTTAGAAAATTACAAATTTACTGAAATGAAGCAAAGCAAAATATACATTCGGACATAACCCACACAGAATGGACACATTTACACTGATACAATATTTTTATAAATGTATTAGTAATGTAGGTATTATAAATGTATCAGTACTGAGATTAAATATCACAATGTATTTCAAAATTAATCTCACAATACTAAGAGAAGAACAAGTTACACTAAAACTCTCATAGATTTAGTCTTAAAAGAAAATAACATTAATTTTAATCGTTCATTATATAATCAAAATAAGTGCTTGCCACAAGGACACCCAGCAAGTAATAGTTTGGCTAATTTACATTTACACTTTTATGAATATAATTATATTATTAATAATGACTATTACATTTTTAGAGATATATTGATGATTTAATTATTTTTGGTAAAAATGATAATTTCATTTCCAATATATTAATTTTTATCTGGCTTACTTAAACTTAGTTAAAATTAATAATAATCCAATTAAAACAAATTACTTAGACGTATCATTCTATATTAAGGATTTTAAATTACATAGTAATATATATGATAAAAGAGATGCCTTTAATTTAACATTCTTAAAGTGCCTTGCTGGAATTCAAATTTATCTATATTTATATATAGAAATATTATTTTTAACTATATTTATCGTAATAATGTATTTGTTAGCAATAAAGCTAATATTTATTTAATTCTTAATAACTTTATTAAACAATGTATTGAACATGGATATCCTGCTAACTTTCTTTACAATTATATTTCTAATAGTTCTCAGTGATATACAATTTGTATTAATAACTATTATTGACATTATGTTTTAATACTAATACTTTTAACTAATTATACAATTATTCAGTAGATGGCACCACATGTTAAATAAAATAATAATATTTTTTTAAAAAAAATTGTATTCATTTATTTTCCTCAAATATTTGTATCAATATATATTTATGATTTTTTAAACGTACATATATATATATATAAAGATTTTATATCATTCTATTATAATTTTTAACTTTATACGGTACTGTTATCCTCTGTTGTATTTGGCGGGAAACATAACCAGTTGATACACTCACGAAGTAAGTCTTACTATCTACCTTTTGCATCGAATTTAAATCTATACTGTGAATACTAGTAGGCTATAATTTTATCATTATATTTTATTAGTATAGTGATTTTATTTGTAATATTTAAATTTCTTTTAATATTATTCTTTCCTTTCCCTTTGGCTCAGTGGCTTAGGAAAATTACACGTGAAGGTTGGCTAGCCCTAAAACTTGTTTAAACCTGCAATCTTGGTTTCTAAGACCAGGAGTTTGTTATTGTACTACTGTACCTAATATTTCCTATCTTGAATAGTTATACTTAAAGTTCTATAGCTATCTGTGTGTATATATTATTGATTATATATATATATATATATATATGAAATGTTTTTGAAGTCAGAAACAGACTCTGTTTTTAAAAAGGATCTTTATTGGATAAAAGTTACTCAAACTCTGACGCAAGAGGCAGAGAGATAAAGAACGCCACCGAAAATCTTAAGGGGTTAAACACTTAAAACACCAATCGCGGATTTCATGCGGGAACTTGAAAGTTAATGGTGACATATAGGGCTAATAAATATAACGATCTGGAATTAGACATGTTTATTGGTTACGCCATATGTTCGGAAGAAATAAATGGGTGATAAATTTGATACTTGGTGAGGAAAAAGAAAATAAACTGAAGTACTAGACAGGGAATTTAATTTTTAATCTAATTTAATTATCCTTACATTTGCCCTACAATTTTAAAAGGGTGTCATGGCGTGGTTTCTATCTCTTTACAAATTTAATCAATTTTCAACATATACAAAACAATACATAACATCATTTGGAAACACATATTGCACACTTTAGAAAAATTTATGTAAAAGGAATATTACAATCAAAATGCTCTAAAATAAATGAAACTATAACAACAAACACAGTAATGACAATTCCCAAATATTAATTGATAAAACTGAATTTCCGTACATATAACTGAAGATTAGCTTGTTCACAAATCTATTCGACATCCAAAAGAGCGGACGATTCCTCCTATTCTATCATAATAATAGATTCGTATTATCGCTAGCAGATAATGTTTTCAAAAAAAATATTTATATTTGAAAATAATATCATATCAAACATTAAGATAGTAGATATAAAAATACATGGTATCATACAAATATTAAAATACTAATTTTGTATAAAAATCTACTCTGGCGCCATCGTAGTATTACCTTATAGTGTTATACAAAATTTTGCATATATTAAATACATTTTTTAAGAAGATAAAAAATAAATATAAACACTAATAAAATGAAACTATTAATAATATGAAAACGGCGTACAACAACTGATATGCACTTTTCAACAAAATAAACAATAATTTAGTTGATATGCGTTATAAAATATAAGGATATAGGAATTAAAAATATAAGAGTTATAAGAATAAAAGAGCTCTTTAAATAATTGTGAGTCGGAAATATGGACTCTCTTCTATCATCACCTTTAGAATTTATGTAAAATTTTCACAATATTCACTGTTACTTAACAATATCGTATACAATATTTTGAATCTCCCCGTAACCTTCTAAGTATTTGTTTCATAAAGAAAATTCTGTACTTTCTCTTACACACATTCACTAATATAAACTGTATCACACTACTTATTTTTGAACACATCTCTCTGAGAAATCTGCATGATCAAATCACAGATGTTTAGGGATGCTCATAAGAAAACAATAAGATGTGTACATATCAAACTGAACACGTTTGTCCTCTTAATGTTTCAAGACATATACAAAATTATAATGATTGTATTCTCCCTTATCCACTGTATAATATCCAAAAATAAGCTTCAAGTTATTAAATTAATTTTAAATTTAGATAAGGAGAAAATTTCGATAAATAGTGAATCTTGATATATGGCCGGTATATCAAAACCTACAATTTCAAAATGAAAAAAAATTAAATGACATGCAATAAGGTTACTGCTGAATAAAATAATTAACAAAACAATAAAATTCAGTGGAGAAAAATAAATGCCACGTGTCTTTACTTTTGTTTCGTATAAAAATCAATATCACTCGTAATAGTACATTAGTCAATTTTCTAAAAAAACTTAATTTATATCAGTTTTAAAACACCAATTTCTATCATAAATGTTAATTCATTCGACATCTTAAGACAAAGCTATGAGAAGTATATTAAAATTTCTAAAACTTTTGTATGACGAAACCTATTCACTTTGTTTTCTCAGTTAAAATATAAAGAATATCTGATTTAACACAACTATATTATAAAAATTTGAAATCATATATTATCATTCTTCGTCAAAAAGTCTTGTTAAGCAAAACTCAGTTACTTCTGTATTACGTAAGAGGTTTCTTTTAGTTTTTTTCTTATTCTGTTTATTATGGGTATTTTGTTGAATGTAATTCAACTGAAAATTTTCAGATGGATGAAAATGTTTTAAGCAGAATGAATGAAACAATTCAGTGTCAGTTTTATTAAAGGCATTGGGTCTATCTTTTTCAAATAATACATCAGAACATTTTTTAAAACGGTATAAGGGCCTAAAAAAGGGGGATTAAATTTCTTTCTATTTAGGTATTGAAATTCCTCATACATTACTAAATCATCCACCTTGAAAGCAGCTTCCTGAAATCTTTTATCATATCTGATTTTATTTATTTTATAATATTGTTCGCGGTTCATACTTTGGCTAATTTTCTTGCTTCTTCTATAGGAGGATATATCTCACATTATCTCTTAAAGAAATTGCAAAATTAAATTACCGTACATTAAGTAGGTTGGAGGGAAACCTGTTATTGTATCTGGAGTTTGATTATACTGATAAGTTACTTTTTCTAGAATTTTAGTCCATGGAACTTTACTTGAACTATTACTAATTTCACACTTTAAGCAGGTAATGATGGTTTGATTTACACGTTCAACCTTTCCATTGGTTTGTGGTCTGTGAGAAGTGGTTAAAAATTGAGTGACATTATTATGTCTTAAGAAATGCTTAAATTTTGAAGAGGTGAACGCAGTATTTCTATCACTTAAAATTTTTTCAGGTATATGATTTTGAAAAATTTGTCTTAAACAATTTGTATAAGTATCTGTTGTTGCATTGTTTGATGGGAAACTCCAAATGTACCTAGTTGCATTATCAATAATAATGTGCAAATATTTTTTTAACAGAGTTCTAATAACTTAAACCACCCATAATATCTATCGACAAAAGTTCAAATGGTTTTTCACATATAGGAAATGATTGTATCAGTCCGTATTTTTTATTGAATATTGCTGAAATGGACTTTGAAATTAAGCTGTATTTAAGTTTTTGAAAAGATTGTTGACATTTTGGGGTTCAATAGAAATTTTGATTCTTTTTAAGAAGATTATTTAAGGTAATTCTTAATTTTGCATATTGAAGAATGAATTTGAAGTAGACATTAATACTACCAAGAAATATTTGCAAATCTTTTACATTCCTAGGGAGTAAAAGTTTTTTTTAATTATTTCGACATTTGTATTATTTGGAGTGTATGATCCTTGTTTTATTTCATATCCTAAGAAATCAATTGTATTTTTACCAAATTTACACTTTGAAAATTTTAATTTAATATTTTCTATTTCACAAATTTTAAAAATTTCCTCTAAATATTTTGCATGTTCTTCAATTGATTCCGAAAATACTATTATATCGTCAAAGTAATTTAACGCAAATTTTATTTGGTATTTATTTAAAATGTGCCTAATAGCTCTTTGAAATATAGCTGGGGAATTTTTATATCCAAAAGGCAAACAATTAAATTGAAAAAGACCGTAATTTGATGTCAATGCATGTTTTTTTCAGATTCATTATCATCCAATTTAATGTGCCAATAACCACTAAAGAGGTCGATAGTTGAGAAAAATTTTGCATGTGTTAATTTATCTAAAACTGCATCTATTCGAGGAATTGGTTCTGCATCTAATTTTGGGATAGCATTTAGCTTTCTGTAATCGATACATAATCGTGTACGAGCATTATACTCTTTTTTAAAAGCCAATGTTATAAAGGCAGCGTAAGAACTATAAAAAATGGTTTTATTATTCCTACTTTTTCAATAATGCATCTAATTGGATTTTTTATTTCGGTATCCTCTTTAAAAGATAACCTATATAGTCGATTTGCAATGGGTAATTCTGAGGTAAGTATTATTTTAGGCGAATTACATTTTAATTCGACTACATCAATTTTATTTTTAGCAAAAAGACATGTTTATATATTTATCAAAAATAACATTAATAATATCATAATCACTGTTTGGAATTATTTCTATATTAAACACATTATCAGTTTACTTAGTGATAATTTTATTATTACTAATTTTAAGAGTTTCATTTTCTTTGATAATTTACTTAGATTCATAACTTTTTAAAAATTTTTTTCCTCTTTGAAAAACATTATAGTCACTAAAATTAATATTTAATTCAAAAATCCTCATAGTTTTATTAGAAATTATTAAATATATTTCAGTTCTTCATTTACTCTATGAGGAATTTAATATCTTTAACAAATTCTCCTATTTTCAATTGTAAAGTAATTTCCTCACTCACCTTAATTTGTCCATTGATGGTGGTAATTTTTGTTTTGATATACTCCACATGGTATTGTCCTTTGATTTGTGTTAGTATATTTTTTTGATATAATGTTGACATTTGATCCTGTATCCAAGAGGACCTCCACTTGTTTGAAGTTGATTCTTCCCTGAATGATCATGAGTTCTCATGTTCGATGAGGTTGGAATACTGTATTACAGCGTTTCTCAAACTGTGGGGCGCGCCCCCTTGGGGGGCTCGATAACTCTACAAGGGGGGCGCGAGCAACTTGAAAAGTAGAAAACAAAAAGTTATTTAAAAATTATTAATTTACTGAAAGTAAACAAACAAAATACTTTCTGATGTAATAAAATATATAATACACTTAAAAATGTATCAGTACTGTACAATGTATATATTTTAGTATTAATTTAACAATACTAAGTTAAGAACAAGTTGGATAATTATCAGTCACCCCATGGACATGTATTAACACTTATCTTGATAATTTGTACGGTTTATAAATAATTCATTAACTGCCGGTTAAAATGTACACGATTCGCTCCCCACCGTTTACCACGTAGTCGAGCGTATTTTGATGTTTTTTTGAAGGGGAGAAAAGAAATAAAAAAGCAAATCCTCTGAAATAAATAAATTCTTCGCAAACATTTTCAAAGTTCTTTTATAGCATTCCAAAACCGTCGGAATTATTTTATGGATAGCATTGCACAGAAAAGGTCGTACTTCGGAAAGACGTATATATACGTCCAGAAAATTAATGCTTTTGCTGAGTGAGACGTTTTTATGCATCGGTGGCACATAAGAAGTTGAACTCGAACTGTAGCTTTAGTGTCAAAGTATAGAATTATGGAATTCAATACATTATTATTTCATGGAGGGGGGGGGCGATGATAAAAAAAATGAATAGTGTATCGCGTATACTGAAAGTTTGAGAAGCACTGCTGTATTATTTTCTTGGGTTCTTTGGCGGGGATAGAAAGTTGGAGCATCCGGTCGCAAAATTGTTGGTCGTTGTGGCAATCTTTGGTTTCTCGGATACATGGTTGGTCGCTGAAGAGAAAATGACGGATGATATTGAGAGTATGACGGACACTGATGAGAATATACATTGTATCTTGAACCGGTTATGGTCTCCGGGTGTTGAGATAGATCATTTCTCCAATTCCATCTTCCATACTGTTGTCTATGGGCAAATTGATTCGTATGGTAAGGTATTCTTGTTACTGGATACTTTGGGTATATAACTTCGTTCCTATTTGATTTTGATTTTTCTTAGATATCTAAAAGTTTCATTTTTTCCTTCAGTTCCTCTATACTGCTACAGCTTTGTAACTGTATTTCTATGGATCTATTTTCCTTTAATCCTTTTATGATGTAGAATTTTTCACCTTCTTCTTCATGTTTATCTGGGAGGCGATTTCTTTTATTCTGTATAACTACTCTATGTGGGTCTCTTTTGATGTTTTTTTTTTTTCTCTTTTACGCTAATTGAAGATGAATCTACGCTGCATTGACTTGTGTTCCGAATTCCCGAATTAAATTATTTTTCAGTTCGTAAAAACTTTTAGGGATCGATTGTGATTCGATGTAAGTCTTCACAGCTCCATCTACTAACTTGGTTATAAATAAGATTTTCTGTTACATTAAAGGAATCGCACGTACTTTCGAAATTTCTAAGGAATGTTTGGATGGGCATTTCCAGGTTATATTTTTCGAAAAAAGTCTGAAGATCTTTAAATCGAATATTATTTTTTATAATGACTATAGGTTGTTTTCATTTTTCTTCATCTGCAACTATATTCTCTTCTTGCTTAATTTTATTTTCGTTCTTTGCCTCCATTTTTGAAAGATAAATTTCTGAAATTTTGTTAGGAGAAGATGATGATTCTAGTTCCTTGGAGGTAAGAGTGATGTTCTACCGGGGATTATAATAGCACGTTTCTTCTCCTTCCGTACCATAGAGTTCCTTTTAATTCCGGCCACCCGACGTCTTCAGCAAAGATATGTAGAGCGCCGTCGGTGTTCCATTAAATTTTCTACAGCAATTGTTACAAAAGTTGGCATATTTGTTCGTTTTTATTTTAAAATTATTTTACTACTAAGAATAGCTTTATGTTAAAATTCGAAATCCATTATCAGGAAGATCCTACCGGCTTTATTTCCGACATGTTTTTGAAGTCAGAAACAGACTTAGATTTTAAAAAGGATCTTTATTAGATGAAAGTTAGACAAATTCTGACGCAAGATGCAGAGAGAAAAAGAACGCCATCGAAAATCTTATGTCGGTTAAACACTTAAAACACCGATCACAAATTTCATGCGGGCACTTGAAAGTTAATGCTTGACATATAGGGCTATTAAATATAACGATATTGAATTAGACATGTTTATTGGTTAGGCCATATGTTCGGAAGAAATAAATGGGTGATAAATTTGATACTTGAAGAGGCGAGGAAAAAAAATAAAAGTAAAGTACTAGATAGGGAATTTAATTTTTAATCTAATTTAATTATCCTTACATATATATATGTCATGTTTTGAGCCAGAATCAGGCTTAATTTTAAAAATGACTTTTTCAAGTAATTCTCGACATCATCTGACGCTAAGGGCAGAGAGAAAAAAAGCACCAAAGTGAAAACTAAGTGGGTTACCACTGAAACACAGATGGTATAAGTATCGCGGATTTTATGAGTGTACTTGAAAGTTAATGGGGCTATTCAATGTCAGAAATGTTACAGTGTCATGCAATCTGTTTCGGAAGAAAATTCGGGTAGTTAATTTGATACTTGAAGATATAGTGAAAAAAAATTTAAGTGTATATAGGGAATTTAATTTTAAATCTAATTTAATAATCTTTACATTTGCCCCCCCCCCAAATTTAAGAGGGAGTTACGGGCGTGATTTTTTCACTCTTTACAAACTGAATCAATTTTCAATATGTTCAAAACAATACATATCATTTGGAAACACATATTAAACACAGTATACATTTTTAAGTAAAATTAATACTAAAATCAAAATGCAATAAAATGAACGAAACTATAACAACAAACACAATAATGACATTTCCAAAATAGTAATTGATAAAAATGAATTTCTGGCCATATAAATGAGCATCAGCTTTTTCAAATCTATTCGACATCCAGAATAAGGCCTCCCGTTTCCTCCTATTCCTTCATAAAAGTAAATTCATATTATAGCAAGCATATAATGTATTCATTGTTTTATATTTCAAAATAATATCATATCAAACAATAAGATAGTAGATATATAAAAATACATGGTATCATACAAATGTTAAAATAATAATTTTTTATAAAAATCTACTCTGGCGCCATCATAGTAATGTCTTATATTGTTTCACAAAATTTTGTATGTATGAAACATATGTTTAAAAACATAAAATTATAGACACTAATAAAATAAAAGTATAAACAATATGAAAACGTTTTACAATTTATATGCACTATTCAACACAATAAACAATATTTAATTTTATATGCTTTATAAAATATAAGAATATAAAAGTTTAAGAATTATAAAAGAATATAAGAGTATAAGAGCTCTTTTTTGTATTAATTTTGAGTCGGAAAAGTGGACTCACTTCTAAAAATAAGACTATCATCACTTTTAATATTTATTTTTCAACGTAGATTAAAACTTCATGAAATAAAATTTTCACAATATTCACTGTAACTTAGCACACACAATATCGCATATAATATTTTGAATCTCTCCATAACCTTCTAAGTATTCGTTTCATGGACAAAATTCTTTTATTTCTCTTACATCAGACATTCACTAATATAAACTGCATCACACTACTTATTTTTGAACACCTCTCTGAGAAATCTGCGTGATCAAATCGCAGATGTTCAGGGATGCTAATAAGAAAACAATAAGAGGTGTACATATCAAACTAGACACGTTAGTCCTCTAAGCATCTAGGTTCAGAATTTCGACCCCAAAACACATTTTTCACTTTTTCCATGTTTATAGAATATGAACTTTTACGCTTCTAATGGTGCCAAAATTATCGTTCTACGTGCAGTAAAAGTATTTTTAATAATTTTTTGAAAATGTTCTACTACCTGTCATTGTCACCTGCCACGCCCACTCATATGTAAACAAACTTTTTTCTGCATTGTAAGCCCCCAATTTCACTATTTTTTTTCATTATTATTTAAAATACATTGAACGGCAACATCTAGTAGAAGAAATGAAGTGAAGCAAAGGCTTGTTTACTGTTTGAAACGTGCTGTGCGCATTCAGTTTTCAAAGTACTTTATTTGCTTTTTTTATCGCTCCATTTGCTTATATTCTGGATTTTTTTTATATATTTGCTGGTAAGTTTTGCTTTTTAAACAATTTTTTCTTACAATGCCACGTTTTAAGAAAAGAATTTTTAAGAAAAGAACATGTACTGGTTTGCATTCTCGGTCAAAGGTAAGTGAATCCATTAACAATTTGAATGCTTCTGCTTCAGCCAAGAAGCTGAAATCCTTTATGGATTACAGCAATTTTCTTGGAGAAAATGGAAATATAAATGAAATTATAAATATGACATTATTGTCTTAAGCTATAAAAATATCTGTTGTATGTAAAGAATGCAAAAATAATAGCATTTCAATTAAATTTTTAAGAAAAGTTCAAGGCTTGGCCACAGAATTTTCTGTTTCTTGCGAAACTTGTGGATTCAGCCAACCATTTCTAAATACTGATACATATATGGTTTCATATAATGGGAAAGAGTGTAAGTATTATGAAGTCAATACCAGGCTTTCATATGCAATGAGATGTATTGATTGGTAAAGGGAAATCTTCTGCAAAAATTTTGTGTGGAGTTATGAATATACCAACTCCATCGCAAATATTTAATGAAAAGGAATCAGGATTAGATGCAGCCATAGAGACTGTGGCTACGGTGAGTATGCAAATTGCAGCTAAAGAAGCTAAAGATGTCAATGGACATTCTGACATACCAGTTGCTTTTGATGGTACTTGGCAAAAGCGTGGGCATACGTCTTTGAATGGTGCTGTCATTGCAACAAGTGTCGATACCGGTAAAGTGCTTGATGCTTAAATTTTGTCAAGATTTTGTAAGTGCCCCAACAAAACACATAATAAGAACTGTAAGGCTAATCATTTTGGAAATAGTGGAAATTTCAGGAGCCATCGAAATCTTCCAACGCTCTGAAAGTTTGCATGGTCTGCGATATACCAAATTTTTGGGAGATGGTGACTCTAGAGCGTATATAAAGCAGTTAACGAGATGCAGCCATATGGAGATACAGGTATTGAAAAACTGGAATGTTGGCCATGTCGACAAACGGATGGGGACTCGACTACGAGCTTTAAAACTAAAAATTAAAGGCAAGAAATTAAGTGACAAAAACATTGGATGATCACGGTAGACTTACAGACGCTAAAATTGATAAACTACAGCGTTATTATGGATTGGCTATCAGAAACAATACCGATAATATTAATTCAATGAAGCGAGCCCCATTTGGGCTACATATTTTCATAAAGCATCTACAGATGCATATCCACAACATGGTCTGTGCCCAACAAACGAAGATACCTGGTGTGAATATAACCGAGCAATTACAACAGGCGAAGCATATAAACACCAGAACACCTTGCCATCAGAAGTGTACAATTGTATCAAAAATATGTACAGGGTATTTGTATCAAATACCCTGCTCAAATTGTATCAAAAATGTGTCAACTCCTAACCTCCTTGCAAAATGCTTACATGGTAAGACACAAAACTGTAACGAAAGTGTAAATTGCATAGTATGGTCATGGATACCGAAAAACATTTTTGTGCAATTAAACACATTAAAAACTGGAATACTGAAAGGGAAGCTATTGCCTCCTACAATCAAGGTAATATCACTAAATGTCATGTTTTTGCAACTTTAGGTATATTTCCAGGTTTTTACACAGCTCGAGCAATGGAAACAGCTGATCGGGAGAGACTACGAAAAGCAAATTATGATATTTTACAAAATTCTAAAGTAACAAGAGTAAAAAGAAGGCACAAGAAATGTATATTAGAGGATACTTTAGCAGAAGAAAGAAAAAACCCAAGCTATGGAGCTGGTATGCACTAATTACGAGTAAGTTTTTTACTAAAATCCATTTTTCTCAAAACTAACAATTTGACTATATAAGGAACATTTTTTCCTAAACTATTGCAATTAACAGCTTATAACTTTGCATAATTAATAATTATACTCTAATACATACTTAAGTCAAGGGATTTTTAAAACAAAATATTCTGACTTGATTTATAGTATTAAACAATGAAATTTCACTGTCTTTGAAAAAAAAAACACATTTGTTCAAAAAATAATTTTTTAAAAAATAACTAGACATCCTATCCATAAAAGCTCTGATTAAAGTATGTATTATTGTTCAAGAAATTTTTATTTAATAGAATGTTTATACAAGTTCCTTAAAAATACCTGTTTTTAACATTTCTGAGATACAGATCCTGTTTCGTGAACCTACCCCCTTAATGTTTCAAGACATATACAAAATTTTTAATGATTTAATTTTCTTTTATCCACTGTATAGTATCCAAAAAAAAACTTCAAGTTGTTAAATTAATTTTAAATTTAGATACGGAAAATTTCGAGAAACAGTGAATCCTGGTATATAGCCATTATATCAGAACACATAATTTCAAATTGAAAAAAAAATTAAATGACGCGCAATAAAATTACTGCTGAGTAAAATAATTAACAAAATAATAAAATTCAGTGGAGTAAAAAAGAATGAAATGTGACTTTATTTTGTTTCTCATCAAAATCAATATCATTAGAGAGTATCAGTACATTAGTCATTTCTCTAATAAATAAATTTATACCTTTCAAAACTTTAAAACACCAATATCTATCATAAATGTTAACTCATTCGACACATCTTAAAATAAAATAATTAGAAGTACAATAAAGTTTCTCAGATTTTTCTATAACAATACACATACACTATGCTTTCTCATTTAAAGTCTAAACAATATCTCTTTTAACATAAAAAATATTATATATAACAGTTAAATATCATATTATATTGACATCTTCTCCGAAAAGTCTTGTGAAGTAAAACTCAGTTACTTCTGCATTACGTAAGAGGTTTATTTGAGTTATTTTCTTATTCTCTTTATTTTAGGTGTTTAGTTCAATATAATTCAAATGAAAATTTTCAAATGGGTAAAAATGTCTGAAGCGGACTGAATGAACCAATTCAGTGTGAGTTTTTTTAAGGGCATTGGGTCTAGGTATTTCAAATAATACATCAGATCATTTTCTTAAAAGGTATATGGCCTAAGAAAAGGGGACTTAATTTCCTTGTATTGGGGTATTGAAATTCCTCATACATATTACTAAGTCACCAACTTTCAAATCAACTAACTGAAATTTTTTATCATATCTAATTTTATTTATTTTATAATATTGTTCGGTTCTTACTTTGGCTAATTTTCTTGCTTCTTCTAAGAAAGGATATATCTCATTATCTTTTAATGAATTTTAAAAAGGTAAATTACCATACATTAAGTAGGTTGGATAGAAACCTGTTATTATATGGGGAGTTTGATTATACTGATGAGTTACTTTTTCCAGAATTTTTGTACATGGGAACTGTTACTAATTTCACACTTCAAGCGGGTAATGATGGTTTGATTTACACGATCAACCTTTCCATTAGTTTGTGGTCTGTGAGAAGTAATTAACAATTGAGTGACATTGTTATGTCTTAAGAAATGCTTAAATGTTGAAGAGGTGAACGCAGTATTTCTATCACTACTTTTTCAGGTATATGATTCTGAAAGATTTGTCTTAAACAATTTATGTAAGTATCTGTTGCATATTTTGATGAGAAAGCCCAAATATACCTGGTTGCATGATCAATAATAATGTGCAAATATTTTTTAACAGAGTTCTAATAACTTAAACCACCCACAATATCTATCGACAAAAGTTCAAATAGTTTTTCCCAAAGGGGAAATGATTGCATCAGTCCGTATTTTTTCTGATGTGACTTCTTATTTATTTGACAAGTTTCACAGAGTTTCACATAATTTCTTATATGAATAATAATTTTTATTCGATAATATTGTGGTGATATTAATTTTAATATGGTAGCTACACCAGGATGGTCACATTTTTCAGTTGTTTTCATTAATTTCACTCATAGAGCTTTGGGTCCAATTATTTTAGCTAAACCTTGTTATTTTACAACAGAATGACCATCTCTTTTAAAACCTTTAGGAGCTGATATATTTGAAATTCTTCGCATTTGTGGGCGCAGTTTGTATCATCTCTATGAAGTTGCAGAATTCGTTTTCATTTTACTTTAACCACTTGGCTGGGCATTTTCTATGTGGCGGTACTCTTTCCTTATGATACCTGTGGTTAATTAGAGCGATATTGTTCTTAGGTAAGTTTTAGCAAATTATTTTTTAACTGTCCTCTTAATTAGACAGGGAGACGATCCGCATAAAAAATTGATGTAACCTTTCTCTTTTTATAACGAAGAGTTTAAAAAAAAAAAAAAAAAAACCATTTATATTCTAGTGTTTTACTTCTGCTTAGTTATGTCAATGCAAAGGTTTCTGAAGTTAGAGGAAGCATTATAATTATTAAATAATATAAATTCACAGATGAGAGCGATGTGGGAACTGTGCTGTGTCGCACAAGATGTCAATGAACTAGCTGAGGGGGATGAGAATAAAGTAAATACTGGTGAGATTATTGTAAACAACTTTCCTGGGTGTTCGGAGGTTAGAACTGAAGATAGTTCCCAGCTTGAACCGTTCACAAGATCTTGTGATTTGACAACGAAGAGCAGAAGAAAACCTAAAAGACATCAGTCATTTTGGATAAAGAATAAACCACCGCATTGTACAAAATGGGGAACACAGGATGAATCAACTGCAAGTAACTTGCTCAAGCAGATAGAAACTGCATTGAAAGATGAAACTCCAACAGAGCTTTTTGAGCAGTTTTATTTCGGTGAAGCTTAAGATCTCTTTGTAAAAGAAACTATGCGATATGCAGCAGATGTAAAAAATGAACACGATTTCTTGACCACTGCAATCGAAATACGTGTTTTTATAGGAATATTTCTTCTCAATGGTTATCCTTCACATACCTGTGAACGTGATTACTGGTCAGATGCTGAAGATCGTGGCGTTACCCTGCTAAAAAACGACATGTCATAAAATCGTTTTCAAAAGTTGAAATCTTATTTAAACTTTGTGGACAATGAAACAATAAGTCAGCATGCAAAGGATCAATCCTTCAAAGAAAAACCATTGTTTGCCATAGTTAATAGTCATTTCATGAAATTCGGAGGCGAGTATGTTGAGCACAAAAAGATAAATTTAGCGTTAAGATGCAGAATTTGATAAATTCTTACAACAAACGTATGGGTGGTGTGGATCAACACGACTGGTTGGATGGACTTTATTCCCTTAAAATTCGTAGGGAGAAAGTGGTACGAGCCACATTTTATACGTTTACTGTATGCCTATAGTAAACACCTGGATAATTCATAAAACTCTCAATAAAGATGAAGCCCTAAACTTGAAAAGGGTCCCGAAGAGCTGTAACAACAGTCTAGCCAAAAATTTGTGATAAGAACGAGAGGTAGACCTAAGATCTCGACTGCACTTTCTTATGCAAAAGAAGACATTCGTAAAGATAGTGTTGGTCATTTTTTACTAAAGGAAGAAAAACAACTTCGTTGTCAAAGAGAGGGCTGCAAAGGAAAACCAAAAACATACTGTCACAAATGTGACAAAAAGCTTTGTCAGGCTTGCTTTGGACCTTTCGACCAAAATCAGAGTAAAATTTAACTCAAAAATGAAGTATTTTGTAAAAAAGAAAGTATTATTTAAATAAAGTAAAATTTTGTACTCAGAAAAAACTTTTCATCATTGAAGAGAACATTAAAACACGTAAGTGCAATTTTTTTTATCCCCTTTATCCCAGTGCCCTATTTAGAGAGCCCGGGTCTTACATTTCTTATATAAAAAATACAAACTCTTCAAATTTTGTTATATTTAGTTTGCTTAGGTTTATCTTACTTTAGAAAATATAATTCTACTCAAATTTGAGCAAAATAAATAAATTGGGATAAAACGGGTTAAAGTAAACGTAATTAGCCGCGTCAATTGCGCATGCGTAACATTTTATGACATATTAATCATATGCCAGGGGGCCAGGTCCCGTCTCGTGCCAGTAACAGTGCTTCGAAATGGAAGCTATTATTCCTTCTTCCGCCGCCTGCGAGGTTTGGGCGGTGATAAAGTTCTTGAAAGCTAAAATCATTGCGCCAATTGAAATTCATCGTCAGCTCTGTCAGGTCTATGGGCCAAACATCATCAGTAAGCAGATGGTGCGTCGCTGGTGTAGGCAGTTTTCCGAAGGTCGTCAGTGTCCACGATGAAGAGCGCAGTGAGCGATTGTCCCTCATTAATGTTGATCTCGTGTGGCAGAGCGTGATGAAGAACCATTACTTCATGATTATGGAGCTGAGTAGCCATTTTCCGCAGATATTGCCATCTTTGCAGCATGAGATTATCACTAAGCAGCTGCTCTTCCAAAAATTATGTGCCAGGTGGGTGCCGAAACACCTGACACCCGAACACAAAATTCAACACTTCGGAGGAGCCCTGACATTTCTGCAACGGTATCACGATGATGGTGACGAGTTCCTCGACAGGATCGTCATGGGCGATGAGACTTGGATTTCACACTTCACCCCGAAACCAAGCAGCAGTCAATGCATTGGCGGTGTACTGGATCTCCGGTCAGGATGAAATTCAAACAAACGCTGTCGCGGTACGGAAAGTGATGTGGACGGTGTTCTGCACTGCGAAAAACCGGTATAGTCCAATCATATTAGGGTTTCACTGAGGAATGAGAGATAATAAGCTGACAATTCGTATAGACCTTTATTTGGGCACTCTAAATGTTGTCTCAAAAGTCTAAAAAAAAACTCGTGTCCGCGTCTTTAGATATTTAAGGTCAAAGGTCAAAAAATCGTTTTTTTTTTTTTTTTTTTGCAAATATCTCGTTTCCTATGGCTTAATGTTGTTTACATTTATTATAAATATTGTAGAGAATAAAATTTTCAATAACTTTTGTTTGAAACATTTTTTATACATTAAAAATTTTTTGAGATAAAGGGCGTTGAACGCGCAGCGTTTAGCTCTCTACAGCATAATGCAAGTTCAACCGTTAGTCACATACGCCGTATAAAGCCTAGAAGCCTTAAAAGTATACGTAGTTTAAAACATTTGGTATTTTTTATTAATTATTGTTACATTTAGTAATAGATTTCATTAATCAAATATATATTTCTTTTATAATTAACTTTTGAACTACTCTGTTAGTGTAGATCAAAAGTTGTTGACAGATATGTCTAGAGTATTTTTTAATTGTATTCTGTTACAAAAATTTTAATAAGACGAACATGAATGTTAATTTTTTTCTTCCTTTTCTTCATTGTCTTCCAGTCATTCGAAAATTTCTTATTCATTCCCGCTATTTTTGTCGTCAAAGATATTTGTCTCCAAATCTTAAAGGATTTCGGGATCAAGAGTACACTATTCATCGAGATCGCTCTCATATCGTGAAGCATTGAAACAAACTTGCCCATTATACTCGTCACAAGCTGAAGAACATTGCACCCCGATTTCTTACATCCACAGTGTGAGCCATAACCATTTTTGCAGTTGCAATATATTGTTTTGAGTACTTCATTTGGAGCAGGCGGTAATAGTGTCGTAATTGGTTTCAAGAACTCATTCCGCCGAATCTAACTCCATTCCTGGGGCTCTAAATGATTCACTAACCAAGTCTGAACTTGATAATATACACGGTTGATGTGTTGATGAGCCGCTGCCCTTGTTGACGGAATATTGAATAAATTGCACGGACTTATTGAGGTTTGTTGACTTGAAGAATTGAGTGTAACGAAGATTATCAATACTGTTCTCAGATTGAAGAGCATTGTATATAGCCAACAAGACTCGTACTCCATTTTCATGCAGTGTTTGTACAGGACAGTTTTCTTCTTGGAATACTTGAACTAATTGATCCGAATTCGGAAGATGGTCTAATATTCTAATGAAAGTTTTTTCTCCTTTTTTTTAAAAAAAATGCAGATGTCGTGTCACAGCCACTAAATGCGTGCAGAAATAAAATGTGCTTTTTACAATGCGAATTATTATCAAAACTTTTGGAAGAGTATATTTGAGTTTTAACATTCCCCTTGCCAACTTTTTTAAAGAAAACTTCTTCTTGATGTGATTGAGTACGTTCAATTAAAATGTCGAGAAAATGAATATTTTCTACTATGACGGCAGTCTTGTGATGTTCTGATTCTTCAATAACTGTTTCTAAGATAAGAACACACACATCTGCATCATCTTTGGCCTGTTTTTGTCGTGATATCAACAGATACTAATTTCCTTTTAGAGTAGTAACTTCAGAGCAGAGAGGTTGATCACAATAGTAATTAAAACGGTTTTTTGCAGTTTAATTTTGCAATATTTGTAGCGCAATGTAAAGTAGCATAAATTGTGTCTACGTTACTGGCAGGGTGATTCATAAAAGAAAGAAACAACCCAAGAAGAAGAAAAATCCTTATTATTTTTAATGAGCTATTCGAGAAAGCCATTCCACAGATAACGATGAAATAATCTTCCCCTTTCCTTATAACCACAAGAAATCAACTCCGTTAAAATTCTTTTCTGTTAATGCTTGATCCTCATTGTAGAATTTTACTGTATCCAGGTACAATTGGTTTTTCATATGCTAGAAAAGACATATGCGATATTGGTCTTTTGGTTTGGTTGTACATTTTTGTATATGTTTGGTGTAACAATCTCCATAACATGGAGAGTATTACTACCATCAAGAGTATGGCCATTTATATTGGCATTGTCACCAACATGTTATTCTAGCGTACCTAATTCCGATGATAAAATACAAGGTTGTGGATGGTGAGCTGTTAAAATGTCGTACTGTACAGTCTTACCATACGAAGCTTTAAATCCCAAGCTATATAGCATCTATTAGTCTTTCAGATCTATTTCATCTATGAAGTACAGAAAGGCTTAAAAGTAACTGTGATGAAAATGATCGTTCTTGTAATGTAACCATTATTGCATGACTTATTGACGTGCATTTTGTTTTTGAATTAGCTATTTTTATTTATTTATTTATTTTATTTATTTATTATTTTTATTTTTTTGTTTTTCGTTATGACTTCCTGTAAAAAATGCAATAGACTTTTTGGTATTTCTTGATTTTCCTTGATTAACATTTTACTTGGAGGTGGATAAGACTTGGTTTCAACGACAGATGACCGAATGTCTTCATGAATAATAGCTGCTGCAGCTTTTACAATTCGTAACCGTTCTGCTTCAGCATCCCTTTGTTATTATCATACCAAGCTTTTGATAATATATTAGCTTGTGTATTCTGAAAAAATATGATTGTAAAAGATGTTACTTTTGTTGTAATTATTACATCTGTAAAGTTCTTTATTGAAGACTAGTAATAATAGTTTTATTATCTGGTACATACCCCGTCAGGATATCTCTGAACTCTTTCAATGTAAATTACGAATCGTCGCGATTTTCGATGTAATTAAAAATCTCTGCCATAGATTCTGAGACTTAATTATCTTGGCGAGGCTTCTTTTTAGTAGATGATAGTTGATTTAAGGAATTAGCGTTGTAGAGAACATGATATTTTGCTTCAAAAGCAATCAAATCATACTCACAAAGTATGCGATTTTTCACTAATTCTCCTATAGAATCACTACGTTCTGCTTTTTTTTTAAGCATTGTTTTTAAATTCAGGATTAATCATTTTACTGATCTTGCGCCTGTACTTCTCCTTTTTTTTAATTCTCTGCTGCTTCATCAGCTGCTTAACCACAAAATAAACAGAGCTTTTTGAAATCAAATTCTTCACTTCTTCTTTTACAAGGTACACTAGGTGTTGATAAATGTTCGCTGTTTTCAAAGTGTCATTTCGATGTTGAAATCAAATGTACACTTTTTGGCACTTGATATGTATATTCTCGGGGGATGAAGAATTTAAAAAATCAATGTGACCGTCATTTCTTTCAATACTGGCTGCTTTCAAAGTTTTTAAACCACGCCCTACATTAACAGGATCACCTTGTGATAATGATTCATTACATATAAAACACAAATCAGCCATAACTCTCAAAATAACAACCATAACCTCCTTTGTTGCCAAAATACAATTTAAAACTTACGAATAAACTTGTCTAGTAGAACCTGGTTTGTTGAAAAAGGAATTGGTTTTTACTATACAGCTAAACATTTTTCTTTCAACTAACTATAAATAGAACATTCGTATTATAGGAGTCCGCACAGGTCCAGGTATAATCAGTACAGAAAGGAACAAATTGGAAGGCTTATACATTTTAAAGAAATTGTACTTCAAGTTTTCCACTCAAAATGTAATTAACATATATTAAAATGTAATTAAAGTCTATAATTTCAGTTAACTATATATATTTTTAGTTACACGAACAGATGAGGGTTATTAAAAACATGCTTGATTAATGAAAATTATTGTTAAACGTAATATAATAATTAATATAAAAATTGCCAAATGTTTTTAATTATGCATATTTTTAAGGTTTTTAGACTTTATAATGCGTATTTACCATGTGACTAATGTGGTTCATCTTGCATTATGCTAAGCGCTGCGCGTTTAACGCCCTATGTCTCAAAAATAGTTTGATATATAAAAAAGGTTTAAAAAAAAAAAAAAAAAAACTTATAGAAAATTTTATTCTCTACAATATTTATATTAAATGTAAACAGCACTAAGTCATAGGAAACGAGATATTTGCAAAAAAAAGAAACGATTTTTTTGTCCTTTGGCCTTAAAAATCTAAAGACGCGACAATAGATTTTATGAGACTTTTGAGACAACATTTAGAGTTCCAAAATAAAAGTCTATACGAATTTTCAGCTTCTTATCTCTCGTTTCGTAGTTGACCCTTATTTTTGACTAATATGACTGGATTAGTATTCAGAAATGAGTACAAAATACTCACTTTTGAATGCTCCACATACTCAAAATAGCTCCGATGCAAGCATACTCAAATTTGAGAATAGCGCATTTTCATCTTTGCAACCAGTACGTACTCAAAATTGAAAACATCACACTCATTTTTTAACATGTTACTGGATCAAATTTGAAAATATAACCATAAGATGAGGGTGTAATGCACTCACTTATGAGTTTTTATGGGTCAAATATGAGTATGCAGGATATTTATTTTCGATACAGTTGTATCCAATACGAATTTTTAACATAAAAATATATATCAAATCAAATTTAAAGGGATCTAAATATATGATACTTATATATAAGTTCTAAATTTCATATTTTCCATCTCATATATTATGTAATTTACATTTTATGAAGTTTTTACCACTTAACTACAAAAATCTAAATTCTTTTTGCATTTACTGTGTTACAAAAAGGTACTTGCGTATCATCGCAAAGTGCCAACGTTCAAGATAATTCGCCATGTCTCGTACGCTCTGAATTAACAAACATGTACTTCGTTTTATACAATGTCGCCAATATTTTTGAAGTGATACGCAAGTTCCCACAAAATTATAATTTTTGGTTTTAAAATTGCAACTGC
The DNA here is from genome assembly GCA_019973955.1 of Trichonephila inaurata madagascariensis. Taxonomy (NCBI): domain Eukaryota; kingdom Metazoa; phylum Arthropoda; class Arachnida; order Araneae; family Nephilidae; genus Trichonephila; species Trichonephila inaurata. The sequence goes on along the minus strand of BMAV01010093.1, from coordinate 102,218 downwards.
TATGTGATCATAAACTGTATTATTTTTGAACTTATACCACAAATTTAAATCTTTGAAAATAACAAAAATAGATTCGATGCAACAGTTAAACAAATGTGTAAGCAATTTGGCTCATTAAAAATTATATTTATATTTCTAGAAGCAATATATTGTCTCTTTAAAATTCTATACAAAAAGAAAATTAACTTTAATTTAAAATCAGTCTTTCAATAAGTATCTTGGAAACATTATTCATTAAGAAGTGTCCTGGAAACATTACGATGAATAACGGACTTCTCATATTAAAAATTTTAAACATAAAGTAAGAAAGGAATTATTTCATTACATACTATGTAACATGAAAAAAAAAATTCTAAAACTTAGAAACCCGACTAAAATAAGTCGCATTAGGCCCCCAGGTGAGTAAGTATTCTTTTATCAATTGGTTTGTTTAAATTGATACATACACACCCTCTGCTCTCAACACTCATTAACCGAGCTACTGGAACTAACTTTTAATCCATCCAGATGGAAATAAAAATGCATTGTGCACTGCTGGCCCTCATAAATGCAACACCCTGAAGAAAGCATGCAAATAACATGAAATTTACAACATGCATTAGCGTAGTTGAGATATGCAAATGTTTAGAATTTCAGCGCAGACACACATCACGCGCGCTTGTGGCGCTGCCTCAAAGCGTTATTTAAGGCTTGGAGATTTCGACGATTTCAAGTTCAGCAATTGTGTTTTTCTTGATGTTTTTTTAAAAAACGATCAGTTATGTCTAGTAGAAAACAGCGATTAGCTTTTGATCAAGTATCCGACTTCGACAGAGGAAGGATAGTGGCCTACCGAGATTGTGGATTATCTTTCAGGGAAATCGGTAGTCGTGTTGGACGAAACCAAACAACTGTAATGCGGATATATGACCGTTGGATGCAGGAGGGTACGATGGATAGACGTGGTCGATCGCATCCACCTCAGTGCACCACTTCCCGTGAGGACAGGAAAATTGAGCGCATGAGACAGTGACGGATCGCACAGTCACATCACGAACCATAGCACAGCACATTGAGTCTGTAACGCATCATTCAGTGTCTGCGCATACCATTCGACGCCGTTTACAGCAGAGTGGTCTGTCTGCAAGACGTCTATTGCTTGGTCTACCCTTGACGCAGAACCACAGACGTCTCCTCCACCAATGGTGCGATAAAAGAAGGATGTAGGCAGCAGAATGGAATGAAGTTTTCTTTACTGAGGAGTTACGCAACTGTATGCAACACCACGATGGTCGAATTCGAGTCTGAAGACACCGTGGAGAGAGGATGCTGAACAGCTGCGTTTTGCACCGCCACACTGGTCCTGCACCGGGTATTATGGAATGGGGTGGTATTGGATATCACTCTCGCGCACTCCTCTAGTACGCATTGCCGGTACTTTAAACAGCCAGCACCACATCTCCGAGGTGTTGGAGCCAGTTGTCCTTCCTTACCTACATTGCTTGGCCACAGCCATATTTCAACAGGATAATGCGCGACTACACGTGACACACATTGTCCAAAGGTTCTACGTCAATCACCAGATTGAATTGCTTCTCTGGCCGGCTCGCTCTCTAGATCTTTCGCCGATAGAAAACATGAGGTCCGTGGTTGCTCAACGATTGACCCAGATTACACCCCTAGCTGCCACACTAGATCAACTTTGGCAACGTGTGGAAGCTGCTTGGTCTGCTGTACCCCTAGAACACATCCAATGTCTCTTTGAATCAATGCCGAGGCGTGTGGCAGCGGTGATCTCCAACAATGGCGGCTACTCTGGCTACTGATTCTGGCAGGAACCACCCTTCACAGAAGTCTATAAATTTAATCGTTTGATACTTGGTCAACATCTTATCTACAAAATAAATTTTGTTGTGCTATCTCTTGTCTTTCTTGGTGTTGCATTTACGGTGGCCAGCAGTGTAGTTTATTTTACAAATCAAGCTCACTTTTATATTAAATGATTTTATACTCTCTCTACCACCAAACAAAAAAATATTGTATTTAAGTTAATGTTTTTTTTTCAATTAAAATATTTAAAAAGTCGAGTCCTTAGAAGAGTGTAAAAACAACTAAAACAGTAGAGCTTTACACAAAACATTTAAAATGCACGCTTTTAACCAACTGGAAAGAATTTTTAGTGAAGTTTTCAACACCTATTTAAAAAAAAAATAACATCTAAGGAACAGTCGAACCATAATCTAGCCATTTTATTAGTGTACAGCATTTTTTTAATTGATTCACTGTAAACAAAAATAAATAAATAAAAGAAACCAAATAATATTGTTGAAATATTTATTCTGGAGAAATTGTACAACATACACACATACATATCAGACATTAAAACCCCCCAAAAAACAAGGATATAAGTGTGATATTAAAAACAACATGCCTTCAACCATAAGAGTTATTTTTTTTATTGAATTCTTTTTATAAAATCTATCTCTCTACATATAATCTATATTATAGACAACTCCTTTCTTATTTGTATTGCATAGCTTAGCTTATGTTTTAATATAATGTACATCAAATTATCATTTTAAATATAGAAAGTTCAAATGTGTAAAGGAACATAATTAAACAGATTTTTTTACTTTTATCAAATCAACAATATTTCTTGGGAGTTATTAAATATGACCGAAAATATATATGCCTTTCAAACAATGCTGTATTAAATAAATTACTTGTTAGGATACATGAGTCATCTAAATTATATACTGAAGAATTTATAGATGGCTGGTTCTGCGAAGAATCTTAAAAGTATCCTTATTAGAGCAAAATCTCTGTAAATGTTGTTCATAATTATTTAGTTTTTAAACAACAATCTACAAAATTTAGCATAACATATGTAGTGTCATGCTCCCCACGTATACTGTTTTAAATATGAAGACAAAGACTAAGATGTGAATGAAATGGTCTTTGGCAAAAAGTGTGAAATTTGTAGATTATTTTTTATCCATAAAATATTAAAAAAGAGAGAAAGAGAGAGAAAGAGAAACTTAAAACTACAAAATTTAAAATAAATTTGTGACATAGCCATCTGTCGATAGCTATGTCTTGGGGGTTCCGCGTAAGTTAGAGGTGTGGGATTATCGGAAGGATGAGACATTCTATAATTCTTAATACGACTTTTATTAAGAATTTAACTTAAATTACTTATATAACGAACAAACTTATATTAAGTGAGAATAAACCAAAGTATGCCGATTTATTTAAGTCAGATCGCACAACTAGGTCACTTATCAAAATATAACTAATTATCTGCCTAATCTCGCTTCAATACTAAACTAGCGTTCAGAATATAATCCTCCTACCTTGGTTGAAGACTCAACGATTCTGATACCTTCAGCTAGACTTATGTGCTCGTGTGCAATAGTTCCTCCTTGTAAATATTAGCGAGGGTGGGCGTCTCCGTGATTCTTGAGTAGGCCGTCTAAACACAATTCCAACTGTTCCACACTAAGTTTTCTCTAAGATTGCCATCCGTTCTCACTAAAATTTCTATCCTTTTAAAGGATATCTTATTTGCATTGTTGCTTCGTTTTTCCTCTTGGAATTGGGTTGGAAAAGTTTTGCCATTAATCGTGGCCGTCAAAGAACGTAGGAGTTATGTTAGAAGAAGAACGCGAGAGATGTCACAAATTATAAATGGAAATATTAATAATGAAGATTAAACTTACAAGTGTAGGAATGAAATTAATGCAAATTAAAAATAAGGCATTCATAATTTAGAAACACAGTTAAAGGTTTTTAAAAATAATTTTTTAACTAGTACACATGAATGCATGTCTTGCTGAGTGAGAGAGAATTAACATGTCACTGTTCAGCTACACAAGGGATTTGGGTGATGGACCTAGTAATCTTTAACCATGGTCAGGTAACGAGGAATACACATGTGCTGACACCCTTCCTCTCTTCTCCTAACAACCACACTACACCAGTGGAGGGCGTTTGAGCTGTCGAGAGATTTAATGTGCATTGCTCCCCTATACAGCAGGGCGGGTCTTCGGCAGCACTAGGCTCGAACTCATGACCGGCCAGTTCGTTACCTTGACGACTAAGCTACCATGGTCAGCAGGTCTTGTGGAAATTCTAATTTATACAAACTACTGTTAAAAAAAAATACCACACATTGGAACAATAATATATATATATATATATATATATATATATATATTTAGGGGAGCTAATTTGTTGTCAGTACACTATGCGCCAAACCGTCTTTTCGGCGCAGTTTTGTAATCGCAGCAAGTAAAATTTTGGCATCCCATAGTTTTCAATCCAAGATGGTGGTCTCACACTAAGAACTCAACATGTAAATAATTTAGTAGAATAGCTTATTCCTGACAAAAGAGATAGTACATTAATTTTAAAAGAAGCAAAAATGTTAAGTACTATTATTATAGAAAATTAGTTAGAAAAGAAGGAGTACCAGGATTTAAAGAAATAGAACACAAGTTATATTTAGAAATACAGGAAAAAGAAGCAGAAAAAATTAATAACTGTTAAAAACTAAAAAAAATTCAAACCCAAAAAAGAAATCACTATCAGGATGTAAAATGATTAATGGTGAAATGTTATGAATCCGATTCCATAAATGGAAAATTAATAAATTCTAGGGATGTGAATATATTGAAAGTATAATTCGAATAATTTTCAATGTATCCAAATATTCCAAGTTTTAATTGTGTGAATTTTATTGACCAGAATGTTTAAAAATGCATTCTTTAAAAATAAAGTTGAAGAAAAATTACAATTTTTTTGCTGTCAGTGAAAAAAGAATTATTTTGATAGATTTTCTATCATGGCCATGCAAATTTACATTGTAAACATCTGCAATAAAACATACAGCCGTCAAATTATTTACCCTGTCTATAAACTATTTTCATTTTGCTGCCATGCGTATTACATTTCATGATGGCCAAAATTAAGCAAATTCTCAATCTAGAATAAGAATTTTAAAAAAAAATAATATATTAGAAAACAAAGACAGAAAGTGCGAATTTGGTCCATAAAAATTTTAAAGCGGAATGGCAATATTCCTTTAATAAAAGATTTTAGTATTCACCAATAATATTTGAAATATCCATTTATGAATAAACAACAGAAGACTGAAACTACAATCTAGACAACGGGGAGCATGGAAATGCTTGTGAATAAAATCAACTTAAAATCGTCTAAAATTAATAAGGATAAAAATAATAAATATAATAAATAAGGATGAAATTAATAAATATAATAAATAAGGATGAAATTAATAAATATAAAACAATAAAAAAATTATTTAATATCCTAGAATAATAATATCAGAATAATATCAAACAATATACACACAATAAATAATAAAATAAAATTACAAAAGGGAATAAAATTAAAAAAATAATGGATTGCAACCACAGAACCAAATTTAAATGAATTGGTAACCATATTGTAATGTTATCGCCCAACTTGACAATTGTCAACAACAACACTTGGTACGTAGTGTACCGATATTAAATTAGAACACACATTAATTTTAATGCTCAAAAACTAAAGACGACATGCCATCTCCTTTCCCCTCCAACCTGAAATTTGAAAACAAAATTATTTAAGGATGATTTCTATACCTATCTTGTTTTTCTGCTTTTGTAATTCCTTGGATATTAAAAGTCGACAAGTATAATTGAATATGAATAAGTATTATGATAATTTTCTGAGAAACATTTCTCTTTCACTTTTTCCACACAGAAACAATCGAAGGGCAGCTTTAGGAATTAATTTTCAACGTCTACTTATATCTAAAAAGAAGAAACTCTCTTCATCTATGCTATAATCTATTAAAAAATATTTATATCAATAAATATGTTTTCCAGTTAATACAGTAGAAATAAAACCACCAAAATCTTGATCCATGTGAAAAAATGCAAAACCTATAATTGGAAAAAGAATTGCTTGTTTTATTATTGTGGTGCTTCCTGTATGTCAGACTGAACAGATTTCTTGCGTGTTTCGGCTCATGTGCAACATACCTGCATACAGAAGTTTTTGTACCAAAGCTTTATTAATTTTGGTACTTGCATATTATCGCAACTGTTTTGGCGAGATTATATGAAATAAAGCACATAGTTGTGTCAAAGATAATTTAGCATTTACAACATATGGAAAATCAGGGGTGCCAAATTCTCAAATTATTTTGAATGTTGGCATTGTTGCGATAATATGCAAGTAGCTAAATTATCTCTACCTTCGTTTAACCCGTTGAGGACCAGCAGATTTTCGCTGTTAAGCCTAACTCCCTTTCAACTGCTGTAATAAAATACGCCAAAATTTATGGTTTATAAGCATTCAAAATCTAGATAACACCAGTATGATCACGGACTCAGAAAATGAAAAATAAAATGTCACATCATTCCCTGAAGTGATCACATACATGTAATCATGGTCCTGAATGGATCAATAAATAAAAGCATAAAATACATTTAATCGGGTTAAAGATCAAGAATCTGATCTCATTCATTTTCATCCAAATAAACAAATCACTGGTTATATCCAACGTGTGTTATAAACCAAAAGATCAATATGTTGTGAATTAAAACGTACTTTGACTACTGCGCTTGTGTCTTTATTTTTATAAAAAATATCAGATTAATAAGATCAAAAATCCTTTTCCATAGTAAACAGTTGCCGTGAGTGTGAGTGAATATTTATTAACTTAGCACTATAAAGCAATACAAGGGCTATTGGTAACAGACATCGTCATTTTGAACCTCGGTCAAATGATGAGAACGACACCCGTGGTGGTAACCCCCTCTTATAATTATCACACTAAACTAACTCGAAGACTTTGAGCCTTGACAGATTTAACTTGCATCATCAGTGTGAAAGTTAGGAGAATGAGATGCCAGCTCAGGTTTCATCCTCGTCACTTGACTGCTGTTTAAGTATAATTTCCCTCTTCAATGTACCTTGTGTTGCTTTTGAAAACAACGGTGCTAAAAACAAAGTATGCTGAAACTCAAAGTACAAACACTGTGGTTTCTACTGCATCACAATTTTTCAAATAAAAATTAGAAACAAAAATTGACATATAATTTGATCTCTTATTAATGAAGTAGTTAGAGTCCTTAAAATGTGAAGAGCATGTATTTTTCGTCAATTTGAAACTAAATATTAAAGCTACTTCTTTGTTTAAATCGACATGAAAATATGAAGTAGACCGTGAAAATAATTTTCTTTACTTTAATAAAATAGAACAATTAGGTTGAATATTTATTCCCGCGAAGGAAGATATTTTGCCCCATTATAACTACCAAACTAATTGGATTCTGAAGTTATTTTGCATTTATTGTTCACATAAAAATTTTAATCTTCGACTTTTGTAAAGGAAATGTAATATGTTTTTTTAATAAAAAAATATGTTTGAGCATAAATGCTTACACTGATTCCTTTTACAATAGATTTCAAATTATTCGTATTAAATTAATTATTTTGAAGCATGAATTCTCTTTCTCTTAAGGTATCTGACTACGTTCGGAACCGTGATTTTGCAAAAGTGTTTAAATGGATAATATTTATGATATTTAGTGTCACTTAGATTAGAAAATGCATATAAAATTGTTTTAAGAATAGTATTAAAGTAAAAAATTATTTAAGTACAATATTTTGACAAAAATGAACATAGAATGACTCATTTTCAAAATATTCTCCTTTTGTGAAAATTGCTTCGATTATATATAATAATATTTTGCCTGTACATCAGAGCTTCTCAAACTTTCACTACTGGCGACCCAATTTTCAATCATATTTTTTATCGCCCCCCCCTTATATAATAATAATGCACTTTGTCGCTAAAGCTACCATACGATCTTAATCATAAATCGTACAAACTCACAAGAAAGTATTAAATTTAATATTTGGTACTTTTAAGTAATATATATTTTAAGCAAATTACTTTTATAAGTAATATATATTTTAAACAAATTACTTTTTTAAGTAATACGATAATTATGATATTTTTCGTATCTATAATTTTTAAATTGGAACAGATTGCAAAATGATATTTATTTAAAGATTTATTTCTTCCATCATCCATTTCTAAAAGTTTAAATGTCATTAGAAAAATAGTCTAGTCTCTATGTTGCTTTCTATCATATCCGTCACAATTAGCATTCTCGTGAACGTCTGCGTGTCTGGGCAAACTATCCGACATCCACGCAAAACGTGTAATTGCAAATGTTGGTATTTTTTACCTTTGCAGACCTAGCTTATTTCCCAGGAGATGGTATCACTTTTTAGTGCGGCACCATATAATAGGTGATACCAATTGCCACAAGTAAAATTGATGCCCAGTTTCCTCCGCAGAGGGAGGTACCTGAGCTCTGACGATACAGAATTGAACTTAAGAATTTTTTTTAAGAATTGTGGCAGCCAAGCCAATCGGGCACTTCAAGGGACTTTTTACATGCCGAATAATCATACGACATGACCGTTCGTGAACGCTGTCGATTTTCTGCATCATGAAAATCCAACGACATGGGCTGGGATCGAACCTGCAACCTTAGGTGCAGATGGCCAGTGACAAACCAACTACGCCACCAAGTCGGCGCTTGCGGAATTGTAAGGAGAGTAAAACCAAGATCACGGCAATGAATACAAAAATGTAAAATGATTTTTTTACATGAATGCCCATATTATAAATAGATTTAAGCGAACTGTGTGTGTGTGTGTTATTGTAATCCTCACAAATTAGCATTTATTATTAATGTTAAAAGAATGTAAAATTCCGATAAAGAATAATTGTGTTATTTTTAATGTTTAAAACGAGAAGACTTCAAAATGTTTTAACCCGGGAGCAGACGCGCATTGGATAATAATGATAATAGTAGCGCGGGGTGACGGAGTCACCCCGAAGATTTTTTTACAATTATTTTTATTGTACACAATAAAAATCACAATTCCAGTGAATAATTTAACGAAGAGAAAGTATACTTACATACTTTCTACCTTTCTTCAATGATAATTTGAGAAAAATTCCAATAGAACCAAATTAAAATGTTTCTAAGGTACGCGACCTTAATAAAGGACACAAATCACAGAAACTTTTTACGAACGTTACAGGAATGATATCTGCAAGCAAGACTGTCGTATTTTGTTCAAATCTTTGTAGTTTGTATCCCGTGTGAACGCTCCCGGGTTAAATGTTTAATCAATGTAAAACTATGAATGTTAAGTTCTAAAAATGAATTATATAAAACGTTTTTCACATCATGATTTACATGTTTCAGAATACTCATAAAAATAAATATTGGCCAAATAATCCTTCAAAGTGATTTCTATGCTTTTCGAAATGTCATATAACTCTTTCGTATAGGCTCATTATTTACAACTTCCCTAAATGAAAAATAAAGACATAAAAAAGGAACGAACTAACGATACCAGTAAGTTCGAAGGTCAAACAGATGAATTTTTTATCATCCTAGAATGTTTCTCTGGGTCTGGGTTTTGTCTTTTTTCTGAAATTGTATTTTAGATTCAAAAAGAAAACACAGTAAAAAAAATCTCTCGTCGTGGGATTACAGCAAATCAAACAAAATGTGATGTTTTTTTTATTTATTTATAGAATCAGATAGCTAATGAATGTATCGAAATGAAAGCTTTTATGTTTGATGAAGTAATTCTAATAAATGCTATCAGTGTAAAGCTGAATTCACACCAATCAGAGACTTCATCTCGGGCGAAATGAAGTCTCTGATTGGCTAGACGCTTGACACTCGACGTTTGTACGCCTTGGTGTAAATTCAGCTTAAATGTGTATTTTTTATTATGTCAGAAAGTATTTTCTTACTTCATTGCAGTAAATTAATTTTTGTTTAATATTTTATTTTCGATATGCTCGCGCCCCCTTGTAGGATTATCGCGCCCACACTTTAAGAAACACTGCTGTACATAGCTCAGACATCTGTACAGAGGCTCAACTAGAAGTTTTGAAATATATAACTTAGAAGTGGGTTTATCCGTGTTTTACGAAAACAGAGGGGAGAAATTTTAAGAAAAAAAACGCCGATCATTATTTCAATGGGTGGTAACTCTGAAAATAATGTGAATTTTTCAAAAATCATAGTTGAGATTCTGCACAGAGGTCTGCGCTATATACAGGCAAAACATCACTTTAATAGAAGCATTTTTCACGAAAGGAGAACATTTGGAAAAAAGGTTATTCCAAGTTAATTTTTTACCGAAATATTGTATTTAAATAATTTATTTTTGTCAAAATGCCCTTAAAACAATTTTATACATGTATTCTAATTTAAGTGACACTAAATATCATGAAAATTATCCATTTATGCGCTTTTTTTAAAAACACGGTTCCGAACGTAGTCAGATACCTTAAAATGTTATTTTTATGAAGAAATCTAATTGATATACATAATGATGTTTGCAATGATAAACAACCATTTTATTTTAAATTCTTAATTTCCAATCTTTTCATTACATATTAATAAAAATGATAGGAACTATTTATGAGAAAGGTTATTTGAGAAAATTAGCCGAGCGATAAAAAATTTCCCTAACGCACGCCGAAAGAGAAACTTTTGAAATCATTTGCACCTGGAAATATTCAAGATTTGTAAACTGCGGAGGACAGTGAAACAAATCAAAATGTAATTAATTTTGAAATGCCTTTGATATCAACAACATTTCTTTGCGACTCGTTTTCTTTGGAAAATGAAACCTATATCCACATTATTACGATTTTCAAAAGATTAAAGGAAAGCATAATTTTTGATGAAAGTTTTATTTAACAAATAATGAAATTAAAATTTACTGTTTAATACAGGGATGGTACAGGGTTTCGGTTCTGGGGCCACATTGTGGAAGCGGAGGCCTGCACTTTTTCAAATGATTGGAATAAATATGAGTTACATAAAACAGTGACAGTTTTAGATAATTGATTTACTGCGCTGATTTCATATGATCTGTAGCTTCAAAAGTACATTTAATTTTAGAATCAGTTGAATTAGACAAATGTACTATCATACTTTTCTATGTTTTTTGTTTTTTTTGAAATTATGAGGGAGATTGCTTGTTGATATTCTCATCACATCCAGCAAGTTTATGTCAGCCAACTTGCCTCTATATTTATTCTTGCTGATCTTCATGCAAGAAAAACTTTGATCATAAATATATGCCGACTAAAATATAAAAAACAATTTCCCCTGTCAATTTCTTCAAAAGTCGGAATTTTTCAGCAGACAAAGATTTATACGTCAATTAATGTCATAGCATTAAAGGGACATGGTACGATTTACGCAAACAATTTTAATTTAAGGATTTAAAAAAAATTTTGGTTGCCTCCTAGGTATGTATACTATGTTAAACAAATTTTGTGCTCAAAATTTCATAAAAAAAGCTAGCCTTATAATTTTTTAAGAAAAAAACTTAAAATTTGTGAAATGATTCTAAAATGCTACTCCTTTTACAAAAATTTGCGTACACGTATGAAATTTGATTTACAAGTACATCAAATTATGTATAATAAAAGTTGTTATGGGTTTGCGATAACATAATTAGTATTCGTACAATGCTTCTTTTTATAAATGCTTATTGAAAATTACTTAAAAAATGTATAAATTCTGAGTTCAATTATTTTTTAAAAAATAAATATTGCTTTGATTCAAAAATGCATACCAACTTTTGTTACATGTACTATTAGCAGTAGGTAAAAAAAATTAAAAGCATTAGGCACAATAGAAAAAAGGCCTTAGCATTTTAAATGAAGACAAACTAGTTATTTTGTCTTTCTGAGATGTCAGTTTAAAGTTTTGATTTGCCATAGAGATGTGAATAAAAACAAACGTAAAACCTATCATAGTTCTGCGTTTTTTAAGTGTAGATCTTTCAAATTTTGTGAGGTTATAAAAATGTATATATTGAAAAATTTTGGTAAAAAAATTTAATTTGATTTTTTGACCGATTTTGTGGTCAGATGAATTGTACTGTGTCCCCTTAAACATTTCTTCCACTCAGTGATATGACTTCAAATCAATAAGTTCAAGCTGTAACTTCTCAGGTGCTATATCAATATCAGCAATAATAAGATAAAAGAGCAAATTAAATTTAGGCTCTGTTATCTTCAAATCCAAAAATTTTCTTGTAATCTTATCCTCCCAACTCTGTCGATGATCTTTTAAAACAAACACTTTCAGGTACTTCGTTTTCCTAAAATTGAAAAATAAAAGACGTAACTTTGATCGCGCATGGGAAAGAAATCTTGATTTAAAGGGCATTTTCTGACTGTCTTGGTGGACCGCAAAAAAAATTCTGAGGGGTGCCCGCTATTTGCACACCGCTACAATATATACTTTGTAAAATACTTCATCTAAAGATCTCATGCCTGTTATTTACGAACCCCTGGTTTAAAACAACGCTTAAGGTATCCGACTACCCTAAAATCATGATTCCTTATTAAAAAAAAGACACATTTTTTATGATTTTATTTCACAGTCCATCTTATTGGCTTTATTAAAATACAAAGATTTTCCTTTTCCATTCATTACAACAAAAACTACAAGTGTTTTAGTAAAAGCAGATGCCATAACTTTACATAAGATGTCAATTTTTAAAATACGTTTTACTGGAAATGTGGGTTTTTTTCGAAAATCTCAAACGGGGGCAATGATTGCTCAAAAAGTTTTGAAAATAATTTGCTGAAGTTTTTTGTGTATATTTTGTATAACAGTAGAAGTTGTTTTTAATTTTCAGATTTACCAATCCCTGTTTTATTGCAAATTTTATAGTTCTTTATGTGAATATAATCACTGTTTTTTTAAGCAATTTCATATATTAACTCAGATAAAGTGCTCTAGTTTTTGTAAAAAATAAAATATCTGTTATCCTGAAGATCATTTCTCAAAAAAGAATAGCAAAGTAATACATAAAAATAGAAAAAATGAGAATTAGTTCATTTACTATTTGAACAGAGTGGGCCCCATTTATGTAATTTTTTGTTAATTTTTATCCATTTTGTTCCCATTTTAGTAGCAATAATTTATTTTTCTATTCTTAATTTTAACCTTTATTTTTCTTAAAATGTACTAAATATATCTAAAAACCACAAAAAAATCTCCATATATCCATTTTTTTAAAAAATAAAAGTTGTCGAAAGTAGTCTGCAACCTTAAAAAAACGTATAAAATAAATACTGAAATATTACAGGAATTATGATTTTTACCCAAGATCTTGTCCAAGTAGTGCAAAGAAATCAAATGGCACTGAAGGCGTCCAAAACGGTCCTTGCTATGTCGAAGACCTTTGACGAATAAAGTAGTTAATGGTACGTGGGGTTTAGGTCTATGTTGTAGAGTTTGGCAAGTACAGAGATGTTCAATTAACCCGCGATAACTCGCGCGGGGTGTTCTGTACACCCCAGCAACAAGAAAATCCTCCCAGGATTCTAAAAAGAATGCGCAGAACCACGATTTTTTCTGTAGCTGCACATTTTAGGTCATTGAACCTTCAGGCCTGATTCAATCGCTCTTTCTCGAACGATTGGAATGCAATAACCTTCAAAAGTTTATCTAGGGGGCTGAGAACTCCCTCTAGAAGTTGAGCATTTGTATACAGTCTGCTCTGAATGTTTGGAAAATGATTAAAAAATTATTTTTCTACTTTCTACTATCATTATCTCATTAATTATGAAGTATATACGTTTTATATACTGGTTTATGAAAAAATATAAAATTATGTGTTTTAAAATGAAAATTTTGCATGTTTATTTTAAATTAATGTTAGTCTCATTTGTATGCAATAAATTTAATAGTTTTATTTGTATAATACAAAAAATATCTTGTACTTCATAAATATGTATCATAATGACTTAATTTTATTTTCTTAATTAAATACACGTGTTAAAAGTTTGGGGTGTTCTCTACACCCCGCGAGTAACGACGGTAGCACAAACAGGCGCGAGTGACCGCGGGTTAAAAATATGATTAGGAGAAAGTTAAATATCAGGACAGTGGGGACAAGTATTGTAACTTCTTTGGCCATCAAAGAATGTTTTCATCCTTTTAAAGTGTCTTAGCTATGGTGGTTAAAATTACGCGGTTACAATTAATATCAGAAATGAGGTACTTCTTAACTGGATGGGAAGTGAGTTTACGTCAGGTCATTGCATCAGCACCAGTAAAGGTAAAGAATGTAAGGTATATCCGTCTGACATACTCCAATATAGCTGTATAAATCAGAAAAATGGTATATTGATAACCTAAAGGTATCAGTAAGATAAACCGATAAATACTACTATATTGTTATGCATAAATCCCTTTTGTTTATTTGTAATCAACTAAAAATTGCAATATTTAAAACGAACAAACATAAGTAAATATTTCTAGAATTTTAAGTTCATGAAAAATAATTAACTATCTGGGATAGACATTTAAAATGGAGACTGAGGTTCTTATTTTTCTGAAAAAAATAATGTAATTCAATAAATTTAACAATAAGGATTTGTATTTAAATATTCAAACACACGAGATAGCAAAAATAATAAGCAGTTTTTTCAGCATTAATATGATTTTCGGTAAACTCGAAAATTGCCATATTCTCAATAGAAGGTTACTTAGTTAAATAAATCAAAAAATGTTTTTTTGAGTTTACTCCTTAAGAATCGATTTCTATATAAGCCCCCCCCCCCACGGTATGGAAATATTATGAGGAGTATAATTTGTACAAGCATTACGCTGTGTTCTGCGCATGTTCCAAATCACTGCCAAAAGAAAGCAGGTACTTGAGTACTAAAGCGGTAAATTAATAAGCCAGAAACAGTCATTGGACAGCGGTTATTCATTTGTCTAGTTTTCATGTTGCTGCACTTCGGTTGCATAGGTCAAAGGTTCTGTACTCCGGGTAGGCACCACCATATTACGTTCAATAAGCAATACTTTTAAAGAAAAAAGTCATTGATTTGATGCTATTTAAAACAATAATAATTACTCTTTAATTTTAAAATTTTGCCTCATATTTAAACTAAAAAGTTACATTAAGGTGCCTGACTAGTTGCGAAGACATTTTTTTCTAAATTTTGCTGAAAACTTATTTTTAAACTCATGTTTTGTTTAATTATGACTAAAAATTAATAAAAATAGCACAAAAAAAAATTCTTTCAATGTATGATTTTTAATATGGGCAAATTTAGGTTGAAATTAGACGTTATTTGCACGTTACGTTAAACACAGAAAAATAAATTCTAATGCATAAAATTTTAAAATACACATATAACTTTACTCAGAAAACAGTTACTGGTCTATTATCTTTGAAAATTTTTAGTTTATCACTAAATTAGGGGTTAAAAAGTGCACAATATGTAGATTTTTCAAAAATTTCACAATTATGACACAGAAAAACAATCATAAAAAGGTAAACATGCTGTTTTTTCTTAATCCCTATAAGACAACATACATACTATGATAATGAACGATGATACAAAATTTCTGATAATTATCTACAGAATTGTTTGAGATATCATGCTTACCATGTTGTAAAATATCAAAAAATCTGTTTCAGAGAAAAATGCATTTAAAGATTTAAAATTCAAAATTTAAAAAACTATACTGCTAAAAAGCCTAAAACCTCTCTATATTAAAAGAATAAACCTTTTCAAAGCAATACCAATATTATATACTTTCTTCAAACTTCCATCTTTAATATTTTTAACACAATTTTATAGTGTCAAAAATCTTTTTCTAAACGTCTAATTACGTAGTTTTCGAAATACAGATTAGACATATGAAAAGTACATTAGAAAAAAGTTATTGGATTAAAAAAATAAAAACTTTTACATAGAAAAACAAATATATATTCTTACATGGTATTTTAGAAGTTAAGTAATATTTAATACTAAATATATTTGTGTTATTTTAGCAGTAAACACTCACGAAAAACTTTTAAAAAAATATTGTTTATCACAAAGGTTATCTTAAATTAGAGCAAAAATCATGCAAAGACGTACTTTAAAATCCTCCATATGAATATAATAAGAATCCTATTTTTTCATCATTAGTCTTTTCTTTTTTTTTCGAGACAACTTTGTTAGTGGTAAAGAATGTCTTAAAGATGTTGAAATATATATATATATATATATATATGTTATGATTTGAAGTCAGAAACAGACTTAGTTTTAAAAAAAGGTCTTTATTCTAGAATGAGTACATCTCTTCTGACGCACGAGGCAGAGGGAAAAAAAAGCGTCACCGAAAAATCTTAAAAGGGTTAAACACTTAAAACACCGATCGCGGCGTTCATCAGTGCTCTTGAAAGTTAATGCTGACATATAGAGCTATTAAATATAACGATCTGGAATTAGACAAGTTTAGTGGCTTGGCCATATGTTCGGAAGAAATAAATGGGTGATTAGTTTTATACTTGAAGAGGTAAGGAGGAAAAGTTGAGTTAAATGCTAGATAGGGAATTTAATTTTTAATCTAATTTAATTAACCTTACATTTGCCCCCAATTTAAAAATTGAGTAATGGCGTGGTTTTTTCTCTCTTTACAAACTTAATCAATTTTCAACATATGGAAAACAATACATAACAACATTTGGAAAAGCATATTACACACAGTAGAAATATTTATGTAAAAGGAATACTAAAATCAAATTGCTCTAAAATAAATGAAACTGTAACACAAAACACACTAATGACACTTACAAAATATTAATTGATAAAAATGAATTTCCGTACATATAACTTAAGATTAGCTTGTTCAAATCTATTCGACATCCAGAATAAGAGCTCGCGTTTCCTCCTATTCTGTCATAATAATAGATTCATATTATAGCTAGCAGATAATGTTTTCAAAAAAATATTTATATTGTAAAATAATATCATACCATACAATTAGATAATATGTATAAAAATACATGGTATCATACAAATATTAAAATACTAATTTTGTATAAAAATCTATTCTGGCGCCATCGCAGTAATACCTTTTAGTGTTAGAAAAAGTGTTTTGCATAAATTACTTACATTTTTTTAAAAAGATAAAAAAATATAGACACTAATAAAGTGAAATTATTAATAATATGAAAACGGTGTACAACAACTTATATGCACTGTTCAACACAATAAACAATATTTTATTTCATATGTGTTATAAACTATAAGAATATAAAAGTATATAAATTATAAGAATATAGGAATAAAATAATATAAGAGTTATAAGATTAAAAGAGCTCTTTAAATAATTGTGAGTCAGAAATGTGGACTCTCTTCTATCATCACCTTTAGAATTTATGTAAAATTTTTACACTATTCATTGTAAATTAACAATATCGCATACAATATTTTGAATTTCTGCGTAACCTTCTAAGTATTTGTTTCATAAAGAAAATTCTTTACTCTCTCTTACACACATTTATTAATATAAACTGTATCACACTACTTATTTTAGAACACATCTCTCTGAGAAATCTGCGTGATCAAATCACAGATGTTTAAAAATGCTAATAAGAAAACAATAAGACGTGTACATATCAAACTAAACACGTTTGTCCTCTTAATGTTTCAAGACATATACAAAATTATAATGATTGTATTCTGCCTTATCTACTGTACAATATCCAAAAATAAGCTTCAAGTTATTAAATTAATTTTAAATTTAGATAAAAAGAAAATTTCGAGAAATAGTGAATCTTTATATATGGCTGGTATATCAGAACACACAATTTCAAAATGAAAAAAAAATTAAATGACATGCAATAAGGTTACTGCTGAATAAAATAATTAACAAAACAATAAAATTCAGCGGAGAAAAAAGAATGCAACGTGACTTTACTTTTATTTCTTATAAAAATAAATATCACTAGTATTAGTACATTAGTACATTTTCTAAAAACTTAATTATATCTTTCAACTTTAAAACACCAATTTCTATCATAAATGTTAATTCATTCGACATCTTAAGATAAAATTATGAGATGTATATTAAAATTTCTCAAAATTTTGTGTGACGAAACCTATACACTTTGTTTTCTCACTTAGATTATAAAGAACATCTGATTTAACACAACTATATTATAAAAATTAAATATCATATCATATCATATATTCTTCTTCTTAAGGGGACATGTTACGATTTACACAAAAATTTTTAATTTAAAAATTTTCAAAAATTTTTCTTGTTGCCTCCTATGTGTGTGTACTATGTAAAACAGATTTTGTGCCCAAAATTTCATAAAAAACTAGCCATTTAATTTTTTAAGGAAAAAACTTAAAATTTGTGAAGTGATTTTAAAATGATACTCCTCCTACAAAAGAAGACTTACATTTATGAAATTTGATTTACGTGTACATCAAACTATGTATAACAACAGTTGGTATGAATTTTGCTATAACATGATTGGTATTCGTACAATACTTCTTTTTATGAATGCTTATTAAAAATTCCTTTAAAAAATGTATAAATTCTGAATTCAAATATTTAAAAAAAAAATAAGTATTGCTTTGATTCAAACATGCATACCAACTTTTGCTACATGTATTATTAGCAATAGATAAAAAAATTTCAAGACATTAGGCACAGTAGAAGAAAAGCCTTTGCATTTTAATGAAGACAAATTAGTTATTTTATCTTTTTATTACCGAATACTTAGAAGGTTACAGAGAGATTTAAAATGTTGTATGCGCGCGCGATATTGTTAAGTTACAGTGAATATTTCGGAAATTTTGCATAAATACTAAAAGTGATGATAGAAGAGAGTCCCTATTTCCGACTTAAAATTATTTAAAGAGCTCTTTTAATCTTATAACTCTTATATTCTTTTATTCCTATATTCTTATAATTTTTATACTTTTATATTCTTATAGATTATAAAGCATATGAAATAAAATATTCTTTGTGTTGAATAGTGCATATAAGTTGTTGTACACCGTTTTCATATTATTAATAATTTCATTTTATTAGTGTGTATATTTTTTTAATCTTTTTAAAAGATGTATTTCATATATTCAAAATGTTGTGTAACATTATAAGGTATTAATACGATGGCGCCAAAGTAGATTTTTATACAAAATTAGTATTTTAATATTTGTATGATACCATATATTTTTTATATGTACTATCTTATTATTTGATATGGTATTATTTTCGAATATAATTTTTTTTTGAAAACATTATCTTCTACTATTATACGAATCTATTATTATGAAGGAATAGGAGGAAACGCGAGCTCTTATTCTGGATGTCGAATAGATTTGAACACGCTAATCTTCAGTTATATGCACGGAACTTCATTTTTATCAATATTTTGTAAGTATCATTACTGTGTTTGTTGTTATAGTTTCGTTTATTTTAGAGCAATTTGATTTTAGTATTCCTTTTACATAAATATTTCTACTGTGTGTAATATGCGTTTCCGCATGTTGTTATTTATTGTTTTCTACATGTTGAAAATTGATTAAGTTTGTAAAGAGAGACAAAACCACGCAATTACTCAATTTTAAAATTGGGGGGCAAATGTAAGGATAATTAAATTAGATTAAAAATTAAATTCCCTATCTAGCAATTCCCTTTTTTATTTTCTCCTCACCTCGTCAAGTATCAAATTAACCACTCATTTATTTCGTCTGAACATATGGCCTAGCGAATAAACATGTCTAATTACAGATCATTATATTTAATAGCCCTATATGTGAGCATTAATTTTCAAGAGCACTCATGAACGCTGCGATTGGTGTTTTAAATGTTTAACCCACTTAAGATTTTGGGTGGCGTTCTTTTTCTTTCTACATCTTGGATAAGAAGAGATGTACTCATTCTAGAATAAAGATCTTTTTTAAAACTAAGTCTGTTTCTAACTCTAAAAATCATGTCATATATATATATATATATATGACATGATTTTTA